>PVHY01009355.1:0-56898 GCA_004024945.1 Uropsilus gracilis | reverse complement strand
TTCCCTCCTGCTCAAAGTTGTCCACTTCAGTTTGGTGCTTAGCTTGTTTTGACTTTTCCTCAAATCTTTTGTTTATTTTTTCACTATATCCCATATATTAGTGAAGCCATTTGGTTTCTGTCTTTTTCTTTATGACTTGTTTCTGCTAATATGATTTCTTCTATGTACATCCATGTTATTATAAAATCGTCAAAATTGTCATTTTTAATTGATGAGTAATATTCCATTGTGTATATATACCACATTTTTTTATCCACTCATCTATTTGGGGGCATTTAGGTTGCTTCAATGACCTTGCAATTATAAAGTGTGCTGCAGTAAACATCCGAGCACAGGTGTCCCTTTGTGCCCACATTGAGGTCTCTTTTGGGTAGATTCCCAAGAGAGCAATTGCTGGGTCAAATGGTAGTTCCATTTTCATTAACTTGAGGATCCTCCAGACAGCTTTCTATAGTGGTTGGACTAGTTTACATTCCCACCAGCAGTGTAATAGTGTTCCTTTCTCTCCACATCCTCGCCAGCAATTCTTGTTGTCCGTTCTTTGGATGTGGACCATTCTTACGGGTGTAAGGTGGTATCTCATTGTGGTTTTGATTTGCATTTCCCTTATTACTAGCGACGACGTTGAGCACTTTTTCATGTGCTTGTTGGTCATTTGTATTTCCTCTTTGGACAAGTGCCTTTTTACTTCTTCTGCACATTTTTTGATTGGGCTTTTTGTTTTGCTTTTGTTTAGTTGTGTGAGTTCCTTGTGATTTTTGTTATTAAACCCTTATCACTATTGTGGAGGGCAAAATTTTTTTTCCATTCCGTTGGGCATCTTTTAGTTTTTTCTCTTGTCTCTTTTGCTGTACAGAAGCTTTTTAGTTTGAGTAGTCACATCTGTTTATGTTTTCCTTCATTTTTTTTTTTTTTTTTTGCCTTCTGTAGATGTTTCTAGAAAGGGATTTCTGAACTGTAATTCCTGGAGAGTTTTGCCCAAGTTTTCCACTATGTATGCTATGGTTTCAGGTCTCACCTCTAAGTCTCTTATCCATTTTGAGTTGATTTTTGTACATGGAGTAAGGGAGTTTTCTTGGTTCATTTTTTTGCATGTCTTAGTCCAATTTTCCCAGCACCATTTATTGAAGAGGCTATCCTTGTTCCAAGGTAAGTTTTTCACTCCTTTGTCGAAAATTAGTTGACTATATATGTGGGGTTTTATTTCAGGGCAATCAATTCTGTTCCATTGGTCTGACTGTCTGTTTTTGTACCAGTACCAAGCTGTTTTAATTATTATGGCTTTGTAGTATAGTTTGAAGTTTGGAATTGTAATACCTCCATTCTCTTTTTCTCTGGTCAGGAGGCTTTTTGATATACGAGGTCTTTTGTTATTCCATATGAATTTCAGTAATTTTTGTTCTATCTCTAAAAAATATCATTGGGATTTTTATTAGGAGTGCATTGAATCTGTAGATTGCCTTTGGTCATTTTGATAATATTAATTCTTCCAATCCATGAACAGGGAATGTCTTTCCATTTCCTTATATCTTCTTCTATCTCTTTTAGAAGCATTCTAAAATTTTCTTTGTATAATTCTTTCACTTTTTTGTTAGGTTTATTTCCAAGTATTTAATTTTTTTTGGCGCGATGGTAAATGGGATGGTTTTTCTGATTTCTTCTATTTGACTTTTTGCATATAGGAAAGCCACTGACTTCTGTGCTTTGATTTTGTATCCAGCTACCTTACTGAACTGGTTTATTATTTCAAGTAGTCTTTCTGTGAATTTTTTTTGGTTTTCTATATAGAGAATCATGTCATCAGCATATAATGATAGCTTCAGTTCCTCTTTGCCTATTTGGATCCCTTTTACATCTTTCTCTTACCTTATCATCCTCGCTAGAACTTCCAGTACAATGTTAAAGAGTAGTCGGGGAGAGTGGGCATCCTTGCCTAGTTCCAGATCTCAATTGGAATGCTTTTAGTTTTTCCCCATTTAGGATCTGAAGCCTTTATTCTTCAGAAAAGATGAACCCATGATTGGACTCAGTTCTAGTGATTAAAATTAATTGCCATTAATATGCTAAGCAGATATTCTGTTTCTTTAAAATTTCCTTCAAATGTTGTGCTCTCCGAGCTCCTCAAGAATAGGTGTTCCCTCTCAATATGAATATATTGTTGTTATAAATTACATTTATATTTGTGGGAACAGAAATGTCTTCTAACTGACCTGAAGCCCTGTGAAGAGCCGCCTGGCCCTGGTTGAAGACATGTGAGTTGGGGACTTGAGCCCAGGATTTGATCAGGGCTTCTGCTTGGGATTGGGTAGGGGAAGAGGGAAGAGGACCTCGAGGCAGATGGTAACCTTGACTCTTGTTTCTAAGAGTGGAGAATACAGAGGTTTTCAATTCAGCAAAACTTGTGGGATGGAAATTTTCCAAGACTACCAGGGAAGGAGGGCAGAATTCCCTCCTTGGCTTTTGAAAAGTCAAGAAAAAATTCTGTTTGGTTCTTGCTTCTGTTCACTCTTCAACTAAGTCACATGATTTTTTTTTCTGAAAAAGTGGTTGTTTTTATGGAAATGAAATTCAGAAATATGGATGAAAAGTGATGCTCATCCTCCCTAAGCATTAGAGCTTTATAATATGTTTCCAAGTGAATGTCATCTCTCCGGCCATCCTTTCTTTCCTCTTTATAGGGTTGTCTTCACAATCCTCTGGGTCATGGATGTCAGAGAATTAAAGTTATGATCATGCAGGGAAGTGATCTGCCCATTGGAAATCCTTTTGGAATTAATGTATGTTAAGGGCAAAACAATATCTGCCAGATGAATAAGGGGTTTAGGCTGCCACTCCTCATTCGGATATTGGCCACCATTCCCACAGACTAAGTTCACACTTAACTCTCTTTAGAGGTTAAGAGGATCAAGTGGAGTACAATTCTCAGAGCAGTACAAGTCCAGAAATTAGAAAATGATTTTCTTCAGTCAACCTGTGTCCTTGTCTAAATAATGGAACAAAATTTTGTCTCCTCATCCCTCCTGACTCTGTCAGTGCTCCTGAATAGCTTATCTTCTGACTTCTTTCTTGGTGTCTTTCTGTCCTCACTACCTTCTCTTCCACATAGGGTAACACAGTCCCATCTTAATTTCTTTCGGTGCCCCAAAGACTCTAAGATTTGACTGGGTAGACATGGAGTCATTTGATTATGTTTTTATAGTTATAATTTTGGCTAGTGTTGCTCCAGAGATGAGGGAATTTATGTAGTTGAGCAGAGAGTAAGTAGTTAGTACTTTAACTCCTGTCAACTTATCTCTCATGATGAGGCATTTTAGGTCTTCAATGAAGACCTAAAAATGAAGGTATCCTGCAGTGAGAAGTAGTTTTCTTCTGATAACTATGTAGATTGATCTAGAAAGGGATAGAGATTTCTCCCATGACTTTGACTTTCCTTGCAAAAGGTTAAATCTGTGCCTATTAAAGGCATGTTTGTCCCTTTCTGACCTAGTTTCACTAGAAAGCCTCCCTAGACTAGACTTTATAAGAAATGTCTGTATTGAAGCCATACAAGATGAGGGGTGGCTCATATCTCAAATTTCTCTGTGATACCTACGTCACTCCTCTATTGTCAGGGATGGGGATTCATTCCACTCCATCACCAAGTTCACAAACTGTCAGTCCCAGTGATCAGATATCTCTGACATGTTCATCAGCATCTTGATTATGTATCTAATCCATTTTAAGGTAGCTCTTCCTTTTCTGATAAAGGGAAGACTGGAAAATGACAAGATCAAAAGGAAAAGTCATGTGAATTTCTTGACTTACCATTTCTTTTTGGATAGATATATATGAGCTTACTGGAAATAAGCATGATGTGATACCAGGTTGGAATTACAAATTGTGTAGCTAATTTTGTGGAATGAGACTGATGCTATGAATACTCATTCATCGAAAGTGTTAAGAATTCAAAGACTGTTGCTGAATTAATGATTTAGTTATTTCTGATAAGAATTGACTGGATTTGGAGAAGATGGGGTGGGGGTGACTCCTCCTGCCCACTACCCTCCACCAAGTCTACCACCACCACAATCCACACCCCCACCCAGCTCACAGCAGGGGGCTGGGGGCCTGGTGTCTGGCTTCATAGCAAAACCAGGTGGTAGGGTAGGGCAATCAACTTGATCCTCTGCCACCTCGTGTATGCTGGCCTGGGAAGGTCCCTGGCAGTATCCCACTGCTCTGGGATGCAGAGGGGATCCCTTCCTATCTGTGTACTCTGAACCCCAAAAGGACGGAGTCAGGGTGAAGGCAGTAAAGATACACTTGGAAAACTAAACACAGGCTGCTATGCCCAGAAAACCACATCCACACCAGGCAAAAGGACATTGCTACAGGAAAGAAGAGGAAGAATCCAATGGACAAAAAATTGACCAACAACTGGCAGTGAAAGAAGAGGTGGAGTGATGGGTGGTGGGGGTGCAAGGGGAAGGAGAGGAGGTAGGAACACCCAAGAGGCAAGAAAAACAAAAAAAGTAAACAAAAGTTATACAATAAAAATATTTTAAAAAATAATTCAAAAGCTAAGAAAAAGATAAACACATTTTTGACTGGATAGTTAATAATGAAAGGTCAATGTTACAAGTTCCTTCTACCTCTGTAGCTCTCTTGTGCATGTTTCATTTCAGAACTTGCACCTTTTTCAGTTCAGTTCCACAGGATACATGAGCCAAGAACAAGTACACACACACACACACACACAAACACGTGCGCGTGCATATCCACACACAGAAAAATGTTCTTCTCTGTATCCAAATGGCTTGTTTTTCCCTTTGAATTCTTATTTTTATACTTTTCATTTTGCTTATGGAATCCAAAGGGAAAGAAACTATATATGAACAAATGCTGAAATCACTAAAATCTAACTTTATAAACACATGCAAAGTTATTTCTGGTGACAACTGCAATAACAGCCCTATTGATGGGACTAAATTGATTTTAATTTTTTTGTGATGAATGAATCTTAAACTGGGCTATATTAAGTCAATTTGGTTAAGTTCTATTGCTTTAAGTAAATTTTCAAAGAGGAAATACTTAAGCATGCAGGTCACTCAAGAAGTTTTAAAATTGTGTATTTACTGGAAAGTAGAAATTTATTTCTCTGTACTTTTATAGAGGGCAGAATCATCAGTTACAGCTGGTGTGTATGAAATCATAGTACTGGTTACTAACCATGGCTTTTTTTTTTCTCAAAAACTGCAGAGAAGGTTTGTGATGAGAGCCAAAACCTTTTGAAAGGGAGCACTGAATATGACTCTTTCTACCAATAAGAATAAAAGCTGATTTACCCCTCAGTGTGTTATTACACATTTCATACCAATAATAAGATTTTTTTTTCTTTCCTTTTCCTTCTTTCCTTCCTTTCTTGCTTCTTCCCCTCTCCAGCTCTTCTTGGAAAAGTTTAACATCAGATATAATTGATACCTTGAGCAAGTTGATTTCATGTGTCTTGTTAATGCAGCTAAATTTGGGCTCATTTAAAAAAATGACCTTTAAGATATTTTCATTCAATATCTCTCCTTTCACTACATTGGATAATTGATTATTGGTGATTTTGGTGATTGGTAGAGGTCATGTAGGATGTTAAGGAGGGATCAGTATGGTACAAAACAATGGCAAGACAGTCATGACAGTTGCTATGATTGAGATGGAGAAGTTATTATGTGGCTCCAGTGATGGGAAATCCAAGAAGCAGGTGGGAATGCAGAGCATTCCTACACTTAATGGGCCTGGATTTGAAAACTGACTGCTGGTGATTAACCTTGAGGGTTCTGAGTCTGTTTTCCTTTTCATAATCTGGAGATGAAAGTTCCCATGTTTTGGCAATTAATTAGATACTGGAAGTGTGTTTAATGTGTTTAAAGTGGTCTCTGGGATGAGATTAGCTGTCAATCAGATTATTAATCATCATTATTAATATTCTATGTAGTTTCACATAAACTGTTTTATAGACACTTAAGCAGACCTTGTCACATAGTAGGGTCAGGACATTGAACATTCAGATATTCATTTTAGCTAGAAGAATCAGGTTAGTAAAAGCAATTTGAGGAAAAACATGGAGAGTGCAGGTGGATAATGAGCATTTCAAATGTAAGCTGGAAGCTAATGATAAATTTTTACCTCATTTATTTTTGGCTTCATTCCAATCCATTTTAAGAATATATTTGACTATAGAAAATCAAGCCAGAATGTCTTCATTTAGCAGCCCGGTTCCAATACATTATGCTCCATGACTTCTCACAAAGCCTACATCATTATTGGCTCACTTTTCCCTTTCTTTTGAAATGACTTTTCTCCAAATTCTATCTATCCTACTAAGTTGATCTTAAGTTATCAAGCCTTCTATATTCCCCCAGGAAAATTAATCTGCTTTCTTGATTCCCACAACACCAGAGCTGCCCTCTCTGATGCCATATTTATTCTGTCCTTAGATGTGTAAGGTCCTGTGCTAGTTATGGTAGATGTCCAACTGGAATAAGTCCCTGCCCACAGTTGTTTTGCAGTCCAATGAGAATCAAAAATAAGTGACTAGATAATGAACATAGAACCAAATAAAAAGATCAAGTTCAAGTGACGTTGGATCACATGGTAGGAGCACTGAGCCAGTCAAGGAAGGCTGCCTTTAGGAAGTATAGATCAATTTGAGACCTGCAGGGTGAGAATTCAAGCCATCCAAATCAATTGAAGCACAGTGCACAGAGGGAAGCTATTTTAACAGATAATGAGGGGATAATGAGAAAAGTGCAACTTCTTTAGGACAGGGTCTTCCACATATTAACTATTCAATAGATGTTTGTTGAAAGAATGGGTTCTTATGGAAAGTAACAAAAATTGATAACTAGCTGTCAGATGGCACTTTTTTCTTTGATTTGAGGAAGTACGTGCCAAAAAGATGGAATCAAGGTAGAAAGGGAATAAAAACAGCCTTATAATTAACTTGAGTTACTTCACAGAATCTGGCAGGCATATAACTGAATTCATAGCTTTGCAAAAAGCTTGCTCTAGAGTGATAAATAATAAATACTGTATTCATTTTTAAACATTATTTTGTGGTCTGTTATTAACTAAACATAACTCTTATGAAAAAAGAGGATAAGATGTATCTTTTTGATCTTGATTGGACATCTTAGGGCTATCTTTGTGAAACTAAAGAAAAAGGAAGAGAGGAAAAAGAAAATGTTATTTTAGGAAAATAAAAAGTTTATAAAAAATATTCCACATCATACTTACAAATACAAATGACACACAGAAACTCTATTCATTTTAATAATACATCCCTTTAGAACTGAAAAAGCAACATTAATTCTCAGGTGACAAAACGGTCCTAAATATATGATACTAATTGCTTAATGCAATTATTTTAAATTAATGGTTAAATGAATATTATAAGCAGCTAGACTTCATTTAAATAGTGCTGTTTGTCTACTTCTTGGATTTTCGGTATCTGAAAAAAGTATATATAGAAATGGTGCATTTGGGAACATCTGTGGGGGAGAAAGCCTCTAAGAGTTTTGTTCATACATGCCAGAGATGTAACAAAGACCAATCCATCTAATACACTTGAGAAAATGTTTCTTGCTGTATCTTTCACATTCCTAGAGACTGTGCTTCATGGAAATAATTCCATTGCACCTTTAGGAGCTACTGGCATTCCGGCTGGTAGCACCTTAAGTCAAAGCAAATTACAACATCAAAGTTGCCTTTCCCACCAAATAGCAGGAAGACTATTGTTTCTAAAATGTGCATGATGTTAATTTGGAGAGGTGTTGGGTGCAGAGAACCAGCCTTAGGTCCCCTCTGAGAAAAGTTACACCAGTACCCACCTTTCAGCGGCACACAGCTCAGGTGCCTTTGCTCATGAAACACAGATGTTTTGTAATAGCCAAAAGGTCAAGTTTGTTACAAAAAAGAAGGAAAGGAAGGCAAAGGATGCTTGCGCAGACATAAGGCAGGAAGAGCTGCCCTTGAAAGGGACAGGTTTGTGAAAAGAGAGGACTGCATACTCCCAGGTGGGCAGTCTTGGGCGGAGAGCTATCCCTGAGCTTTGCAAAAGAAGGAGCTTGCTGAAGAGAAAACCCTATACAGGCACAAGCAGGGAAGAGCGCTGCTAGCACTGAGATCGAACTGTTCAAATGTTCTTCAGAGACTCCTCTAGAGGAAGTGTTAACCGTTGTTGGATAAATTACTTATAAGGTGTGGCTATGTAGATTTGAAAGACTGGTGATTCTCTACATTTGCCCCCAGCCTCCATATCACACCTCTGGTCTGTGTCTCCAGATACTTTCTACAGTATCTGATACTTGCTATATATAGCAGTGAACGCTGAAGGATTTTCATTTCAATAGCTGGTTTAACAACTATGTTAATCAATCTTACCCCCCACGCCCAGTTTCTGTTCTTGTGATGCTTCCTTCCCAAATTTTCTACTTTTAGCCACTATCAAGCACAGAAAATGCAGGACATGACTTCTGAATCACAAGGAAGGGTTCCTGAAAACCCCATTTCCTGTGCTGCCTGGACCCAGGCATGTAAGGAATAACTGAATAATTAACTGCTAGGAGAGTTTCAAAATATAGTTGAAATAACATTAAATAGGAAAGAAACCACTGTTCTCTGTATTATACATCAGTGGGAACAGTTCTTGTTTGAATTTACCTCTCATTCTTTCTTTGTTAGCAATTTAGAAATATCCTCTGCAAAATAGTCATTCATTACTGGCTATTTTTAAATAAAACAAATGTTTCACTATCACTGATTTATACAATGGGATGATTTTCTTAGTGATTATGAACTAAGAATGGAGAAGGAAAATAGTTGAATTTAGTTCAGGTTTGGGGATTTGCCAATCATTTGCTATAAAAGTCAATGGAACAGGTTGAGGATATTGGCAAAAAGTTGAATGAAACCATGGTGATAGGTTCCAAAGCAGACGCAGAAGATGGTATGTCCAGAATTGAAGACATAAATAGAAAAGGAGTTGATACAGGGTAGTGACGCAGTTGAAAATGGTATGGGCGCCAAAAATGCCCTGGTGGGCGGAGTCTTAAAGAACCATGGAGAAAATGGGAAGCTGGAAGAGAGGGTATATAAAAAGGGAGGCACCAGGAGAGAGAGAAGGAAAAAAAACCAGAAGAGAATGGCGGACTGAGAGAACAGCCCACATGGGCTGGCTGGGGGAAGCCCCCTAGAAGAGTGAGCTGGTGATGGCGAGGAGCCATGGTGGGAAAGTGGCTGGCAGCAAAGAGCCAGTGTGGAGTCAGATGCCAGAATGGCAGATTGGGGGTGACCAGGGGCTGCTGAGGGCAGGCCTGGTAAATGTGGCCAGATGACACTGAAGGCGGATCTGGTAAGGAAAGTGCCTGGAGCTGCAGCAAGATGGAAGATTAAGAAAGTTGATTGGGATCAGCGTTTTGTTAAAGCAGTTTGAAGAGCCTTGGAGAAGCAGAACAGCTCCAAATGCTAGAAAGAGAAGAAGCAAAGAAGATGCCAGAGAAAGACTGGAGTTTACAGAGTGCCTGCCTCAGTTTTGGAGGGGCAAAGGGCACCATCTTGGACATATGTCTTTGGGACCTTTGGGACTGAAAATGGTGACTGGGGTAAGATAACTGGCCACTTGTGGCAGTAAGATCTTATCATTTTCCTGGTTAATTTCCCTTGTTAATAAAACCCTCTTGTTTAAATTGCTTTGTGACTTTGGCAACTGCTGTGCGCGGGTGATGTGGACCTGTGGCTTGTTGGTTAAAAGCTTCTGCCCATTTTGGACCCGATTTCAGAATCAGGGTCTGGAGGGTTCTATGAAGTTGAGGAACTAAGAGACCAAGCTAGAAGAATAAGTGTGTATGTGGTGGGGATGGTGTTTGGGTTGATGATTTCAGAGAAAGACATGTTACAGTTTTCTCTTGTTACATAGCAAATTAACCACAGTGGAGGACTTGAAACAACCTGCACTGAGACCATGCACGTTTTCTGTAGGTTAGGAGTCTGGACGTGGCCTAGGAAGATCAGTGACTCAGAGTCCAACAAGGCTGTGGTGAAAGTGTCAGTAATGCTGTCTTTTCACCTGGAAGTGTGGTTTGGGAAAAAAAAACAAAAAAAAAACAAACAAAAAAAAACACTTCCAAGCTGACTGATTGGTAGATTTCATTTCTTTGCAGTAATAAGACCCAAGGAGGGTCTAACTTCTTGAAGATGGTCATTTGAAGGCCACCTTTGTAAAATGAGGCACAGAGAGTACTTGAAACCTTTCTCAAACAGTGCCAGGGAACAACGCCCAATTCAGTGGATTTTTTACCTGTGCACAGTGGCAAGACCACTCCGGCTTAGGGGTCAACAGGGTTTACTTAGCAAATATAGAGGTGGTATGGAGGTAGTGGGGGAACACCTGCAGGTGGTGTCCTGAGTCAAAGTCCTCCACTCAAAACTGCCTTGCCCATTGGCTCTGGGCTCCAGGGGAATCTGGTAATGTACGGTTCAGAGAAGAGGGCCAAAAAACCTACAGGTAGCCCATACATACCTCTTAGAGACCCATATCTTTTGAAATAGATACTGACTTCATTGAACAAACAAGGAGAATCTGCTGGGTGAGCGAGCTGGCAAGATGGAGTCTATTTTAACATAATCACTGGAGTAACATGCCATCACCTTTGTCATATTCTATAGCTTCTGAGCAAATCGCAGTCCTCTCTCACCCACCAAAGGAAGGTGATCATACAAAAATATGAACATCAGGAGAAGGGAGCTTTAAATCTGTCTGCCAGAGCAGATAATATCCAAAGGTCAATGACTGCCTTGCCCTTGTGCAGAAATAAGAAATGACTAGTCCTAAGGGCTGAAGCATCTTCTTAATTATCAGCACTTGAAAATCGGTAGGATTTTGAGAGATAGAAAGAGAGAGAACTGAGGAAGAAGTATAGGAAGGAATGCTAGTGATTTATTAGAAATTATTGCTACTCAAGTTCTAACTAAATTTTGTTGCAAAGGAATATAAATTCAAAAATTCTTATCCTTATATCTGCTATTTTAAGTTCCACTATAAAAAAGTAGATACATGTGTGTGAAATTTTCTCCTTTTACTGAGGGGTTAGTTAGAAAATTTGATTTGAATAGAACATAAAATGTTTATTTTTATAATCTGGTTTTTAACTGCATAGTAAAATACATGCATGGTAATATGACAGGCTTTTAGAAACCAGCTCTATAAACTGTGAGTTATATGGTTGAAAAGAGTGATGTTGACTTGAAAACCCACATAAGAAAGTTTGAAATGCAGGTTCTCTTTTCCTAACATTCTTTCATTCTCAAGAGTTAAAATACTTAAGTCTGTTTACCAGCCATTTGGTTAAAAGCAGTTCAATTACAAAAGAGAGCTATGTAATTGTTAGCTATCTCTTTTTTTTTCTTTTGCACAACATTAAACTGTAACTTTGTAGGCAGAATGTAAAAAGTTGACGTTTAATCTGTCAATATTTTATCAAAAATAAAATTAATACAATTAACTGATAAAATTAATTATTTTATTAAAATAAATATGGTAAAGTTTTTCAGTTTACACTTTTGCTGGTTTTCTCTGTCCTACTGCCAAAGAGTGAATCTCTACTCCTGGGTACAATCCTCCCTTCTTCTGAAGTGAGATGAGGCACTGAATTATGCTTAAAAGCAATGATCTGGTTATAGCTCTTTAGGCTAATGACTCATGGATCTGAGTCCTATTACTAGTTGGGTGATGATGAATCAGCTGCTTGAACCCTCTGGGCCTCAGTCTTCCATCTATGTAATGGGTTATTATGAATATAAAATGTGACTATAAACATTAATAGAGCTGCATGTATAGCAGTGTGTAAATACAGTGTATTACTATGTGATACACATGTATGTAAATAATTTGTATCATAGAGTAATTATGATAATATATTTAAGGTTAAATTACTCTCTGCCTTTTTCTTACCATCAGTGCTACGATCATTCACCCATAGATTGTGAAAGTGTTAACATTTGACTTATTTCTCTTTGTTTTATGTTTTGCAGTTATCATTTGTAACTGTAGTGTTATGTGTACAGTTTATGTCATGGCAGATTCTCAGAGATTTTTACTTTCTTTAATTCTCACAACTTTTTAACATCACCAAAAGTCACAACTTGGCTGTGTATACCATAAACCCAGTTGTCCCCACCAGGAACTCATACCCTTAGAGATTCTTAAACATCCATATTTCATTTACAGATCGCAGCATCCTGTCTTACCAGTGAGAGGTACTAGCTAACTCTCACTAAATGCACGATTGATCTTAATCCTTGGATTTTTCTGCATCTTCGGTTATTGCTCTCTCTAGTGCTTTTTTCAGTCTGGGCTTTATGCATCAATGGAATGACTTTAACCAACAATTTTACATATTGTTGCTTGCATTTTTGCACATGCGGATTTAGATCCAGTGCCACAGTTGTCTTCTCTAGTACTTCAGTGGTGCTGCTCTGTGCTGTGAGGAATGTGCTACGGATATATGGACTCAGGTCCAAACTCAACCATGGTCTCCAGCCTGGTCAAGAATCTTGATGTTTCTCCAGTTTCATCTTCTCTGCTCCTTTTATCCAGGCATCTCCAAATTATAACTTATCACCAAACTTTTATTTATTGTTTTGCAGGAGATTTTTAAAAGTTAGTCAAGTGAGTTAAATAAGTTACAAAGAGTATAAATGCTCAGAGCATCTTAGAAAATTAAACATCACATCACCAAAATTTTCTAGTCTTGTATCTGCCCATATCTCCAAACTCTCTACTGATGATGTCTTTGACTACTTTAAGAAGAAAACCAAAGCAGTCAGGTTTTGAGATCTCTACCCTTGACTCCCCACCCACCACATACAAAATTGCCTCATTTTTATTTATTCTTTCTTTTTTCTCTCCAATCTCAGAGGATAGATGTGTCCTTCTTTTAGTGCAGACATGCCAGTGCTGCTCCCCTGCCTCTCACCTTAAATTCAAGTCTGTGCCATGCATGCACACATGCACACCTCCTTTACTGTTCACCCCACTCCTTCCCTTCTCACCTAGAACTTTGTTATGTTAATTCAAACTTTCCCCACTTTTAATTCAAACTTTTAATTCAAACTTTTCCCACTTTTCTCCATTTCATAACCCATTCTAGACAACGAACCCTCAGGTTTATAAAGGCAGCCACAATAGTTGGGGAGGAAGACTGCACTGGGAAGAAAAAGGTCCAAGCACAAGGCAAAGGGGGCCAGGGAACACAGTATGGCAGAACATGAGTCATGAAGACAAACCCTGGAAGCTGGGACTGATGTGGGTCTTTGCTCGACTGAGACCACCTTGAGAACTCCTGCACAAACAAATCTTATGAAGCTTCTTATTACAAGTGACAACATGAACAGACACATCATTCTGCCCTCATTGTTACAAGATTAGTGAGAAAGTCACAGGCCTTGCACATTCTTTCTTGTGGAGCATTGGGCTTATATACACCAAATCTTTAAGTTCAATATCTGAATGAAAACCACCTGAACAGCATTGATGCCCAAATAGTGTAGGCCATTATTTACAGAATAAAAAATTCTTGCTCAGCATTCATTATATGGCTACATAAATCCTGCATGGGGCACAGTGTAATCATATATAAACACTGAATTCTCAGCAGAGTGCAAAGTGGAAGAATTCTAAGACAACTTACTCATATGCTTCAATATTCAGAACCTCATATTTTCATCAGTGTTTTTAAGCACTTCAAATAATCACATTATTGCCTACAAGCTTCCAGTACCTCCTAAGATCCTTATTCCCATGATAGCTTGAAAGGGGCATACAAAGGAACAAAGGTGAAGAGAAGAGTGACATTAATGCTATAAAAATTCAGAAGACCATTTTCCTGTGGTGGCAGGTGTGCTGTGAAGAGACAAGTAGAGCATTGCTTCCTAAGCGAGGCCCCTGGACCTGGGAAAATTTTGGAATTTCAATCTGTTGGGTGGATCTCAAACTTATCATCTCAGATTCTCTGGGTTGTATATCTATGTCTGTATTTTTCTAAGTCCTCCAGGAGATTCTGATACATGCTCAAATTGACTTGTAGGACTGGAACATCATGTTACCTAATACATTTGTAATTAGCTACATGGCTTATCAAAGAAATGCTAGAAAATGATATATGATGTTGTGAACAGTGCCTTGAAAGAGACATTCTTCTAATCCTGACAAAATTTACAAATAATAAAATCTAGTGGATAATAAATGTTCCTCTGAATGATAGAATCACTTCAAAAATAAAGGTTCTTAATGGCTTGAAATTATAGGTTAAATTTAACAAGATAAGATTTTCCCTACTTAGTTATAAAACCTCAAATGTATAGGTATCAGAGGGGAGAAAAAAATCCTGGAAGTATTAGTTGACTAGATAGTTAATATAAATCGATGAGGCAGTATGGTTACTCCAAATTATCCTAGTAGATTACTAGGCTATTCACTTAAATTTATTTGTTAACTTGCTAGATAACTGTTGATTGAGTACCTACCATAAGCCTGGTGCTCTGTTGGGAACTAGGAATATGAAAATGAATAAATCAGACATGGTTTTTTTATTTGAAGGTGCTTATATTCTAGTGACAGCATAAAATAAAGCCATCAAACAAACAAATCTCAAAAACAGCTCACTTTTAAATTATGGCAAGTGCTCACAAGAATAAGAAGGACCAGTAAGATCATCCTGTTCTTTGAATCAAACCTCCTAGCCCACACCTGTGGTGCTAAGTTTAGCAGAGCAGAGGTGGACTTTGGGAGAATCAGACAGGCAGGAGAGAGTTTAGTTGTGCAGTTCTCAAACTTGAGCATGCCCGAGAATCTCCAGGAGGGCTTGTTCAAGTACATATTTAGGGTTCTTAAACCCCAATTTCTGATTAAAATGGTTTGAAGTGCTGGGTAATTGGTATGGCTAAAAAGTTTCCCCAGGTAATGCTAAGTCTACTGATTTGGAAGCCATGTTTTTAGAAAGATAGCTTTTGAGTATAAGACCAGAGAAGACAAGGACTGGGAGTGCTTTGCTTAGAGAAAATTTTAATGACACTTACCAACTGTCTTGAAGAATTTGCAGTAGTGACATGTAATTTTGATAAAATTTGTTCTCTGCAGTCTCAGAAATGAGCACGGGTTGTTTGATATAAAGGATTGGGAGGCAAAATATTGTTAAAAATACTTTTAAACATAGAATTGACTTCAATGAGATGGGTACCTGGAAACGCAGTGCTTTCTATCAGAAGCTTAGAAACAGGACTGATGATGACTCTACGTGAACAGGAGAGAGAAAGAAAGCCAATTACCAGACACAGGGAGCAGAGGGCAATGCAGAGGAAAAAATGTCTGTGATAAGACTTACATCTGAATTAGTAACTAAGTAAAGCACATTGCCCTCTCCAATGTGGCTAGACATATTACAACCTGTCGAGGACCTGAATAGAACAACAAAAAAAGACAGAGAAACAAGAATTTTTTTTCACTGAGCTGGGACAGTTTCTTAGACTGAGACTTAGTCTAGTGCTCAAGCCTTTGTACTTGGGCTGGTACTGTTGGCTTTCTTGAACCCCCATCCTGAAGAGGGCAGGCTGTGGGACAATTCTGTCTCCATAATTATGTGAGCCAAAACTGTGTAATCTCTTTCTTTCTCTCCCTTTGTTTCTCTGGAGAACCATGACTAATAGACACTGCTGGTTTGAAAATTATGTTCTAGACTTTACACATACCCTCACTGAAATTGGATATAGTCATCCAAAACAAATCGATTGTTGGGGTCTTTAAATTGCTCTATACCTCTATCCTGTTTATTATCTTAACTTCTCTTTGTTTGAGAAATAAGCTGGGAATTTGATTATCCCAAATAATGAGACAGATTCTGGTATAAGATACTCAGAAAAAGTAATTGGTTTTAAATGCTCTTCCTCATGATCCCTAAGGCTCTTTATATTCAATGGAAAAGCCAGAGGCACTTGAAAATTTGTCTCTTAAAAGCTTTTATAATAATTGGCCTTATTCAGAAGAGTCATGTATTAACTCTCACTTTGGTCTCTATTCTGAATGTTGAAATAGAAAGTTATATCCAGCAAACTGAGCCTCATTGGCCTGTTTTAACTGTAGTGACTTACTTTGCAGGGTCAAGTAGTTCTAAATGTAATGGAACAAACTTGGGGTTTTCCAGTACCATGAATTATATTTAAATCATAAACCTTGCAATTTACACGGATTTGAAGCATCATTTATTGAAAATAACATAGCGGGAAGACTTTCTCCTTCGATACCCTCAAAGTTAATATTTTAGGATCTCATGATATAGAGCTGACTAGTTTCTGAAAAGAAAAGAACGAATCAACCTGTAATAGTAATTTATCATTCTTGACATTTCCTTTCAGTTTAATTACTGCCGAACAGCAGAACTGACACTTAATAAAAGTAAGATGCACTTTAAAATCCTCATAGAAAATCCCCACCTTACAAGAGAATTAGAAAACTGTAAGATACACTTGACCACACCCATCACTTAATTTTGTCACTGAATTTCAAGGTACACTGTTACAAAGCCTTAAAAAGAATGGGACGTGGGGAACGTAATGTGCTCACAACTAGTAATACATATGCTTCAGAGATTCCACATGTCTTTAATTTTTAAAAGATATTTAAAAATCTTGTTCTCTTCTTTTCTCATTAGGATGATTTGGAACCCTGTGTTCAAAACTCAGAGGGAAACTGTACCAGTCCAAGTGACTCACTTAATTTCAAGTATCCTGAAAAATTTAACTTTTTGTTCTCTGCTTGGTAAAAGTGAGCCCAGGTAATAGAGAGCCCAGGAATGAGAGCAGAACCCAGACCTTCAGATAATCAGAATGATGCAAAGAGGAGGTTTTTGTGGACCCAGAATTCTCATCAGATTTTGATGCCACCAATTCCTTTCTTTCAAACAAAAATCCCCCTCCCCCCATACTTTATAAGTCTTCTTTTAAAAACAGCCTACTAAAGGGTATAGAATAGGAATAAGAAGAGAGGAAAATCTTCAAGAAGATGATTAGGGAAGATTACAAACACTTATTTAATTCTCTAATATTTAGTAGACACATTTCTCAGGACTTTCCTAAACATTTTCTTAGAGAAATCTTTCAGCAACACTGTGACTTAGGTAAAGATGAGGAACTTGAAATTCAGAGAGGTTCAATGATTTGCTCAAGATCATACAGGTAGTTAATGTAGGCAAGAGTGATCAAAGACAAGTATAGCCAGGGTATTTTCTCTGCCCATTGAATAGTACTAAGGCTCATTTTATATAGTGAATGATTCTTAGGTTACTATGATAAATAGTAAAAGCAACAGCTACCTCCAAAGATTTGGTATATAGGAGGCATTGGATATTTGTTGAATGAGATAACGATGATCTCAGGTTTCTGCTTTAAGAGAAGTGAAAATTCCCCATGAATAAAGCGTAATATTAGAGATTATCCCTTCCTCCCTGGAAATATGACAAAGCAATATTCCTTAAGTATTGAGAAATATAAGCATAATTTACAAATTTAACACCAGAACAACTGCATCAAAAATTATGAGTTAGCAACCACGATGTGAGTTAGATGTGACAATAAAATGACACTTAGGAGAAAGAAATCAATTTCCATTAGTCAAATTTCATGGATTTAACAGAATGAGCATGATAAATGAAAAGTAAAAGTTAATGGAATTTTGAAGCAATTCATTAACTACTTAAAAACTCTCAAGCTACACAGTAGCAAAACAATCATAGGATTTAGAGGGAAAATAATAAGAAGCATAATTATTATTATATCAAATGTTATTGATTATATGAAATTAAACATCAATTAGACAAAGAAATATTTAGTGGGACCTAATGAAATGCTTAAAATTCTAATTTTCTTTGGCAACTATCCCCACCAAAAAGAACTGTCAAGAGACATAAGCTTGGGATAGATTAGATGGCTGGGAAGTTATGCAGGACATAAGGTGGAAAGAGAAGTTCTAATCCCCTACAGTTTTCACAACTTCCTAAAGGTATCTATCATTTCTCTCTCTCCCCCTCTCCCTCTCCCCCTCTCCCCCTTCACTCCCTCCCTCTCTTCCTCCCTCCCTCGCTCCCTCCCTCCCTCCATGTATCAATCTATCCATCCATCCATCCATCATCTATCTCAGACATGGCATGTATGTATATGATATATATATATACATCATATTATATATATACCATATGTATTAGACATGATATATATATATATATATATATATATATATATATATTCCATGATTCCAGTGCCCAGTAGTGTGGCAACTGTTTTGAGAGTTGTAGCCTTGCTCGTGGCAACTTGTGAAGGGAGGTACTAATGTGCCTCAGTGCTGTAAATTGGTATTTGGAGGAGAGATGAGAATGGGAGACAAAATCCATGTCCCAAGATTACATATGGCTGTTCTGGACAAGGCTGACATGCTGGAACATGGCTTTTGATTCAGTTATACTTGTTCTGCCTGTGAATCTAAAGTAGAACAACTCACTTTATATGTTTCCCCATTTTTCCCTGTGGCTTGTTGACTTTCTCTCAGTATTATCCTATCCGCTTTCATTTGAATGACGAAAGTCTGTCATGATTTATCTGGGGACCACAGATAAATCATTTTGATATGCTTGTTCTTTAAAGTCATGGTGGTAGTTGAATTTAAAGATGTCTAAAATTGCCATAGATGAAAACCAACTGTAACTGATCAGAAGAAAATAGTATTGGAATATTTGTGAGCCAAAGGAACAATACTAGGCAATTCTCCCAAATCTGTAAAGAAGCTCACGCAAACACATTGGTAAACAGCATACATTGTGATGCCTCTAACCCTCAGCAGTTAAACTATTGAGTTATTTACCTGGTTGTGTACTATACTAGGACCGTCTGCATTCTCTTCTCTTCATCTGTGTGTTCTTAGCAGCAGGGTGAGTTCCAGATACCTGAGCTGAAGGAAAATCTGACCAGCAAGTTCCGTGCGGTTACCTATACCTGCTTTTAGACACCTGATCCATTCATTCAGTGCACTTCAACTGAGTCCCTATTATGTGCCAGGTATGGTGAAATGGGTCACATCTATGACAAGACACAGAGAGCTACTGTTGTTGCTGTCATAGAATTTCTTTTGGGGTGGGGAGCGGGAGCAGATGGCAGCAATAAGTCAATGAGAGTGGTATTAGATATGACATATGTTTGATGAAGGAAATAGAGTAGAATCACAGAGGTGAGATATTTAGCCCCAGAAGTGTGTCCCAATTGTGTTCTAAAAAAACAGACAGAAATTAACCAGACAGAAGGGCAGGAATTGGAATAATGTCTATTCATTTTAGAGAGAATATGGCCTCATGGGGAAATGGAGTACAAAGTGGAGTACAAGGGAGGTGAGGCTGGAGAGATAGGTGGGACCAGATCCTGAAGGGTACAGTTGTTTCACTGAAATCTTCTAGAACTCAGCTTAAGGAGGTGGGCACTTGATAGTTTTACTGTTTTAGCTATCTTCCTTATTTTCCCATTCTTCCCCTGCTGCAGGGACACAGCTGGTAATAAAACTTAAGTTCTCCAGCCTGTATTTCCCTAATTTAAACAAAGTAACCATTTCTACTGGTCTCCAGAATCAGCTTAAATTTGGATTGAAGGGAAATGTGAACTAAGGGAGCTGTTTCGTGCATGGCTCAATATAATAAAAGGAGTGATTATGTTTCTGGGGAGTTGAGTTCATAGATTATGAATCTGAAAATTTTCATTGACAGTGAAATTGCTGCCTAATTTTTTAAAGAACTGAGAAGATTGGCAGAGGTCTTTTCTATTTTACCATTGCAATGATTTTTTTTTGAGTCATTTTTCAGTTGCTTGATTCTTAAGAGATAATAGAGGCTGTTCTAGACATGTTTCTACACTCACCTGATTATATTGGAACTCTATGAGAAAGATTTTTTACAACACTTACGAATGGTCTCTCTCTCTCTCTCTCTCCCTCTCTCTCTCTCTGTGTGTGTGTGTGTGTGTGTGTGTGTGTGTGTGGTGGGGGAAACTCAGAATAACTATAGGAAAATCCTTTGCTGGAAAGCAACGTGAGTGTGAAGTTTCTTAAATGAACTCCACTGTGCACAAGGGCAAGCTCAATTGTCATCTTGATATGTAAGGTAATGAAAAAGATATTGATCTTGTTTATTCTATTGGTCTGGAGATACCTTCCTATGAAGGGAGAGAAGCAACTTTTTTGGCTGGAGATGGGGCTCCCCCTATATTAAAAACATCTTTCTCCATGGTGAATGAGACTGATCTGGTAGCAGGACTAACTCTCTGATGCAACAGACTAAAGGACAATTGAGTTGCAGGCAACCATTTAAAATCTTCATGTTTTTCTAGCAGCTTGGTAGAGGAGGTAAGGATAAATTTTCCAGTTAGAAACCCCATATGTCACCCATTCCAGTTCTTGAAGGCAGGCATTGCTGGGTAGTGTTCTGTTTTTTTGTTTTGTTTTGTTTTGTTTTGAGGGGCGACACTTAGCTGAAAAAACAGAAGCAGAAATGTATATTTCCAAATCTCCCCTGCACCTACGGGAGGTCATATGGTAGAATTTTGGTCAATGATGTAAAAATTGAAGTGTGGGATTTCTGAAATACTCTTTTTCCTGCTACTGAAGCTCTTATTTCTGACTTTTCCATTATCTTTCTTTATGTCTGGCATATGGGCTTGATATTTTTGCACTGGAGACAACAATAAGGAAAAGGCCAAAGGAATCACAGAGACTGTAACCTTGAAGTCTTTGAACTGCTGAACCAGTGATAGTGGCTGCTATCCTTAATCTTCATGTTATAGATAACAGACTTTTATGCATTTAAATCACTTGTAAAGAGATCTTTATAACTTGCATCCAAACCTGTTTCCCTGTCAAATGTATTTCTTTATCATCTTACATCATTGTTCACTTTTGTGCAATATTTGATTTCTTCCCCATAGTTCTGCCACCATAGACATGTGATCCATTACCACGGTCCCTTATGTTCTTTCCTCCCCTATTCTGACCTCTCTCTCTCTTCCCACCTCTGCTGTATGTTCAAGTTCCCACTTCCTGTGCTGAACTCAGTTTTGTTTATTGGTTTGAATGATTCTGAGTAGGGAAAGAACCAGTCAGGGGCTTGACCTCAAGAATCAGTAACAACATCAGGTGTTTGAGAAGCGAAATCAGCTTTATTGCCAGTCATTTGTCAAGGTAGCAGATAAATTCAAGTCCCCCTCCTTTATTAAGACAGGAACTGGGGAGATATATTTATATATATATATGTTTTGGTTTCAGGAAAAGAAATGCAGACTTGGCTGAAGTTCACTGACTAGTCACAGGGCACTTCATACCTGGATGTGAAATGAAGGGGCTCTTTAGATAACCAGATTTTTGAGTTTCTATTGGCACCCCTGCCTCTGGATAGCCCCTTCTTCCTCTGTGACCTTAATCTCCAGCCAGTTGAGGAGCTCCACTCAAGGCTGTTGAGAAGCCTCCAACTTGTCTGTAAAAGCAAACCTCAGAAAAAAGTTAAGATGCTTTTTTCTTTTCTGTACTTTAGGGTGAGACTGAGTTAACAATTTAACCTTGGTTTTACTAGATTGAGGGATCAGAAGACAAGAACAGATGTGTATTCTGGACCAATTTAAGACTGGTAATCAGACTGAGGTGAAACAAGGTAGAATGAGAGTGCAGTTCTCATAGGAATATGTTGTCTGTCTTTCCCAGCCAGTCCATTTCTAAGATGCATTCTCTAGACCTAAACATGCTGGGTCTCTTAGGGCCTATGCTGGTCTTCTAGAATGGGGTCTGCATTCTTTATACCAAGAGACTTTAAATTTTTTAGCTTTATTTTTTTATTGACACACACACACACACACACACACACACACACACACACACACACACACACATATATATATATATATATATATATAAAATCATTGTCTTTCATTTTGCTTGACCTGCAACCCACTTAGTTTCAGAGCAGATTAGAACTGGATAGGTAGGTTTATCTTTGAGGCGGTGGAGACTTTCATCATTAACCTTACAATTTTTTTAAAAGAACATGTGCAAGGTTAAATTTAGACAATATCTACCCTGAACCTCACTTCTGTTCAAGGCTCTGATTCAGATTCTTGCCACTAGTGATGTAATTCACTAGGGGAGCGAACTCCCATGGCTGCGAGTTTCTAAGCTGGTTCACTGCCCTGGACAAGGCTCATCTGTACTTTGGATCCTAGGGGCTTCTGCTCTAATTGAGTTCATCTATTTAGTATGGGAGCACATCAAAGGGAAATGTGAAGGAATGTTGTCAGACACAAACCCCCTCTTCACTGTCTGGAGGGATCACACCCCACAGAGCTGATTTCCACTGATTCCTGGCCGGAGCCAGTTTAGCACAGTGCTATGCCCTAGCTGGCCTGTGGAAAACCAGCAACTTTGCTCCAGGTGGGTTAGATGAACATGTGACTATACATTTCTTGGAACCCTCTGAAAATGAGGAAGGGCATTTTTCATTTAAATAGATCTAAAGTAAGAAAAAGTAAGTAGAAAAATCAGTGATAGATCCTTTCTTCTACCAAGACCCTAGAGAACTCTCACCTAGAAACTGGCCTGTTACATTTTTACCTGTTTGTCATCTATCTTCTGTATTGCAGATAATAATCTCTAGGTGATGAAGAAAACCCTCCCAGCTTTTTTCCTTTTATGTAGACTATCATTGAGATAAAATTTCTTTTAGGTTTTCATCCTATTTGGAAATGATTATCATTCATCTCCAGATGTTTTGAAATAATGTCTTTCCTTTTCCCATTTTCTATTTTCTCAAGAAATATTTCCTTTTATTCTGGTATAATTTCACAAATTATATCACATCTTTCCTTGTACTTCCTTTTTCCAATTAAGGCTTTGCTATGTCTTTTCAAGACCTCTTTTCAATGCCTTCTTAATGATATTGAAATTTTAGAGGTAATTCACATTACTTTCTCTTATAACATTGAAGCATACGCAAATATTTCAAGGACACAGGAAGTTCTTGTGGACTATTTTTATATATACTCTAACTTTCCTGATTTCTCCTTGAAATATTTAAAATATAATCTTTCATTTCCCTGAAGACTTACAAAATGCTGATTCCACAATACTTCAATAAAATGTTCACTTCTATGAGAAGTATAACATTGAGTAGTTGCTTTAAAATTTTAAGGTATTCATCTACTTCTTATATTTCCAATCCAAGTACTTTAGTTATAGTCTGTCATTTTCTGTAATATTACAGATACTGTATAATTATTTATTGAAAAATATTGTTTTTCTAATCTCTGGACATAATATTTTCTTAGAGATGCTAAAGTTTTGGTGGAAGATTTCTGAAGATAGACTCCCCAGAGGAATGTTTTATTAAATTCATCAAAAATTTACTAAGCACAGACTATGTTTCTGACTTTGAATAAGAGAATCAAAGATGAAAACGGTATTCTTTATCTCAAGCTGTTTATAAGAGATATAAAACTAGAGCAAAATATGAGCTATGGGAGGATATGGGGCAAAGAGATTAATTTTAACCAAGAAATCAAAGAAGGTGGAATTTTACAGGTTTAGGAAATGTTGAGGGGTAAGAAAGGAAAGGAGGGATATTCCAGGAGAGAAACTTAGAGCACAAGGTTGGGAAATTATGGTTAAGACCAGAGAGCAGCAGGGACCTAGCCAGGGATGAAAATTGCTAGAGCAGAGGGAGCAATGGGAGATAAATCTGGGAGGTCAGATGAACCAGAGTCTGGGAAGCCTTGGGTATCATGTTAGAGAGATTGCCTTCCCATCTGTTTTTGTTGAGGAGCTGTAGAATTTATGTAGATCAGGAAAATGACCTGTTCATTCTGATGGTATACTAGAAAGTGGATTAAAAGAGACTGAGGCCAGAAACTTAGACATCATATCAAAATCTGCAAAAAGAGAGAGAGATAGAGAAGCAGTCTTTCTTGAGAGTCTGTTGTTCCAAATTTCTGTTGAGTATTTCCGTGTGCATCGTGCTAATTACAAGAGGGTACATACTTGAGCTGACTGAGTCATGCCTAATGTGGCTGACTTCCCCTGTGTTTACTGACTTCCTCTATTCTGTGTATGCAAGAACTTTGGTTCCCTAGACCCTGGCAGTTGGGAGGGGCTGTCATTTCCGGGTGGAAGTACTTAAGAGCTGGTGCCTAATTCTCCACATTTTCTTTCACTGCTCTAGTGACTGAGGGTATTTATGTGAACATGGAAGAGACACAAAACCAAAATGGCCTATAGTGCTAAGCTAGCTTTTGGAGGAGAGTACCCCAGAGTTAGCCCTATTTGCAGAGGACTTTGAGTGCACACAATTAAACTTTCATTGCATTAAACTGCTGAGATTTTGGTATTGCTTGTTAACTTAGACCAGGGTCAGTTTAGCAAAATATTTGCTAGTGATGGAAATATTCTGTATCTACACTCTACCTGGTGATATTCACTAGCCATATAGGTGATTAAGTACTTGAAGTGTGACTGGTGTGACTGAGGAATTAAATTTCAACATTTATTTATCTTTAATTATTTCAGATTTAAGTGGGAATTCTGACTGATATTGGTATGGTAACATATATCTGCAGAGGTTTGAATCTGTATCTCTAAATCATACACAGTGTCATAAACCAATGTTATTTTGGTTTTTAACTATCTAAGAAAAGAAATTAGGACAGAAAAGTTTAGCTACTAGAGAAAGCCAGTATCTTTCCTAACTGGACAGCGTATACTGGAGGTATGGATATCTTGACTTAATATGAATTTTAAAAGAATTTTGGTTGTGACTATATAATGCATAGTGTATCCACTGAAAAATAGTCAAGCTACATGTTTAAGAAAGCATTTACTTGACAACAGGGATCATGATCTCATTCTACAAGGAGCAGTCACAAGGTCTGTTCCTCCAGGGGCAGAAGGTGGAGAAATTTTAAAGGATTTAGCAGGGAAATTATCTGAGTTGGTTCTTCTTCCTCTTCCGCTTCTTCCTCTCTTCCTCCTCCTCTACCTCCTCTTCTTCTTTTCTCTCTCTTTTTTTTTATGAGGCTATGTCTCTCTATGTTGCCTGAGATAGTCCCAAAACCACAGACTCAAGTGATCCCTAGCCTCAGGCTCTCAGGTAACTGGGATTACAGGCATGTGCCACCATGCCCAGCTATTTTTTGAGACTAGATCTCGCTATATTGTCTGGGGTAGTCCTGAACCTGTGGACTCAAATGCTTCCTAGTTTCAGCCTTCCAAGGCTGGGATTAAAGGCGTGTGCCACTGTGCCTGGTTCTGGGGTTCAAACTTCTGAGTAAGCTTCTAAGTACTGTGAATGTTATTACATATGTCTTAACTCCTCTGGTCTAATCTGGCCCTCCCTTAATGACTAGTTCATGATGCTTAGCAGAGTGACAATGCATTACTTCAGCGACTGGTTCAGCAAATATTGAGGAACTTGCATTTGGTTTTCTAGAATGCTCACTCTGGGGTAATCCAAGTGCCTTGGTGATAACTACCTAGGACTTCTTGTTTGAGACTGTGATGGAATCTTCAGCCTAGTCATGAAACAATAGTCAAAAAACCTGCCAGCCACAAGAGCAGACTATCTTACGTGCCCATTTGGGGATTCAGGTTCCAGTGGGCATACGACAGCAATCATAATGGTCTGATCACAAAGACCCACAAAGAACTCACACAATTTAACAAAAACAAAGCAAATAGTCAAAAAATGGGAGAACTAAAAAGACATTTCTCCAAAGAGGAAATACAAATAACAATAGGTGTATGAAAAAATGCTCAACCTCACAAATAATCAGGGAAATGCAAATCAAAACCACAATGAGATACCATCTCATACAAGTTAGAATGGCCCATATCACAAAAATGGGCAACAACAAATTCTGGCATGGATGAAGAGAGAAAGAAAGTTATAAAATTTAGAAAGTGTTTTGGACTATAAAAGGAATACTTCATTTAAATGATGCAGTGTATTGTTTTGACTATATTATAATATGTATGGAGGGAAAATTGTAGCCATCAATATAAAATTAAAACGATCAATGCCACGATTAATTTCAGACAAAAGAAACCATCAAAATAAACCAAAGAAAGTAAAAAAAAAAAGCATAGTAGAAAAAGAAAAGCAGTATTTTACAACAATGAGATAGCTACAGCTATATAAAATGAATAATGATTTAGTAATGTTCTGTGAGAAAGCTATATTTTATATAAAACAGGAACTATTATTTTCCATAAAAATTCAGTAAAGTATTTCATTGAAGAAGTGATTGCTCAATTATAGAATTTTTTCATTCATCAAAGTTTTGATTGCCTGTAATATAATATTTAGCTTCTGGGGATAACCCAGTGAACAAAACCCACAAAACCCCCTTACCTTCTGGGCATATTCATCAAAGTGATGGACAAAGTTAAGCCTCCAAAGAAAGAGTGTTTCAAAAACAAAACAAAACAACAAACAAACAAAGCAGGGGGAGAGAGATTAGCCATTCCCATTATAGAGACCACCATCCATGTGCAAAAGCAAGGGACATGCTGGTAGACAGACAGTCAAGGTCGATTGTGGGGTGTGCTGTGGTTTGGTATCTGAACCTCAGGAGTCTGATTCTATGTGAAAAGCTTAGACTGTTCTAAAAAAGAAAGCGGCAAAGAGGAAGCCATTTTACTACTAGATTAGGAATAGAATGCATCTTTTTTCTTTTCTTCTTGTATTATTTTTTGTTGAGGCTATGTGGGTTTAGAATGATTCAGAGGAATAGATACATCATATTAAAGGAGGTCATTGGGTTCTAAGAAACAACATGAGATGAGACTTGGGATGAGGGCTCTCTAACAAGGTAGGAGAGAAAAAGGGCAGATCCCTGTCTATTCCCAGGAGCAGAGAACTCAGAAAGGTCCGACAAGCAGTAGCAGAGAGTAAGACTGGTTTCCCACCTCTGAGGACATCAGGTATTGTTAGTGGGGAAACTTTTTGCTCTATGGAGACTCAGCATGTGTGAATATTTTGAATGATGCATTGAATGGTGGTGACATTTTAAAAGCATCTACAGATGTTTGTGGCTTTAAAATTTTTAGCAAAAGGGATATTTTGTAAGTGAAAAGAAAAGTCAGACAGTACTCAAGGGTTGAGGTGTCAGGAGGAAGAAGTCAACCTGAAGTGGTTGGCTCACAGAGAAGCTCTACAGCTTTGGGTGGGATTGTCTTGACTTTAAACGTAGAGAATGATAATACTGACTTCACTGAGTTGTCCTGATAATTAAATAGGAAAATACTTTGTCAACTATTCAGTATCCTATTACTATTTCTATTAAAAAACTAAAATAATAAAATTGTTTTTAAAAGAAATTCACAAAGCCTTATATAATTTGAAGGGCTCACTATCACCATTATAGTTAGTGGCAAAAAAAGATAAATAAAAAAATAACAGAACCAGTGAAGGCTGGTAAATTAAACTCACTGCAGCAGTCTGAGTAATGGCCCCCAAAGATGTACACATACTAATCCCTGGAACATGGAGGTGATTACAGAATTGTAAAAATTACCTTATCTAGCAAAAAGTGTTTGAATTCAAGTAAAGGATTATTGAGTTGCACTATCTAGGTGGGCCCTAGATATAATCCTATATCTCACAGAAATTGGTACATAGAGAAGGTGATGTACAGAAGAAGAGATTGGAAGATGCTGCCTGCTGACACTGAATATAGGGGAAGCGGTCTTGAGTTATGAGATGCCAAGGGAGCAGCTCTTGAAGCTGGAAAAGGTAAGGAAGTAGATTCTATTTTGGAGCCTCTGGTAGTATCATGAGCCTATCAACACCTTGATTCTAGTGAAACTGAATTTGGACTTGGGGCTCCAAAATTGTAAGAGAGTTTATTTGCTGTTTTAAGCCCCCAAGTTTGTGGTAATGTGTTATAACTGCCCCAGGATGTTAATGCTTTTGTTAAATGCTTATTGAGGACTGCAATGCTAAAGATGCTGTGTTGGTCTGGGTGGGGCTATCACAGTGAGCAAAAGTGATCTGCATTTTTCCTCTTGATATTTACACTCATGTAGAAGGACAGTGAAGGAAGAAATGCCAAAAAAGATGAACATGTGAGAGGTCTGTGAGAAATGAATTGTGCTTTGTGCTAATTCAGTGAAGGGGGAGATTCTTACATCAGTGGGTAGAATTAAGAAAGCCCAGGTGGAAGAGGTGATAATTAAAAGAAGGCAAAAAAGTGAAAGTAATGATAGGTGGAGGTGGGGGTTCTACCAGGCTGAAAAAGAGAGTGGGCAGTGATGAAGGTAGGAAAGTAAAGGATATGTTCAAAGAAAAAAAGAAGAGTTCTTTTTGTTGTAATATAAGGTCATGGATTTGGCTGGGGAAGATTGGAGTCAAATGGGGAAAGTTTTGGGTGCCAACCTAAGGGATTTACATTTTTTCATGGAAATGGTGTACACTGCAAGTATTTTCAAAGAATAATGACATGTATGAATGTCTATTTATTGTATACATAACATATCTGGTTAGTCATAGCTTTTAAAGGGAATTATAAATATTATGCATTAAAATAACTGTGGCAACTAAAAGAATTTGTGGTGAATTTTTTTGCAGTGCAAACTTTTATGTATTATGATGACTCTAGTTATATTTTAAAATACTAAAAATGTGTCACTGTAATCACAAATGAGAATAAAAAATCTACTAGAGGAAGACAGTTTTTCCCCAAATTAAAAGTGGGTTACTGATATGTACTGCAAAAAAGCATCTAATTGAAGAAGTAACCAGTGATAAACACCATACAAATTCATGGACTGAGTAGTTGTTCTTAGCCTGAAAAACATTTATGTTGTCATAAAGACCTTAGAAATAATACAGTGAGTCTAAAAATTGGCAGATGCATAGGTAGAGTCAGAGAACCAGTAGGAGTGACTAGAATTAAAATAAATCAGAAGTGGTTAAACATGAGAAAGACCATTTTTAAGTGCTGAAATGATGAAAATGTTTCATTTAAAAGTTTACTTCTATAAGACAAGAAACCTCCACTCCTTTCCTTGTGTAATTTTTTTTTGTAGTAGAGAAGCTTTTCCAAGTATTCTGCAAACATATACAGATATGCTAGGCATGAGATGAAAGCATGAGAGACCTTTACCATACATGACATTTGTCATACCTGGTGGAAGATGATTCTTTACATGGAAGATGGCATCATTATATGACAAACTCTTAGGTTGTCAAGGCAATCTGAACATACTTTTAAGGGGGCATTGCATTCACTGGCACATTGGCTAGATGCTGGAATTCCTTTAGTGAATCTTGCCAATGAATCTGGAGAAGAGCAGGGGAGACATCCTGGTGTAGATCATCAGCCCAGGAAATGAACCTTCCCAATGCTCAGTATGTTATCTTTCACAGTTTAAAAGAGTTGGGTGTTTTGCAAGTCTGATTTTGTAAAAAGCAAGCTTAAGTGGAAAAAAAAAATAAACAATCCACAGTAAACATACTTGCTAGACAAGTAATGGGGTATTGTTCTTTGGGTAACTAATGGAAATTAGAAATGATGTTTTAGAAACATTCATTACAAAAGTATGTATATTGCCTTGGAAACCACATGAAAAAAGTGGCAAAAAGCAAATAAACAAAAAAGTGGCAAAAAAACCCCAAATCACGCAGTACATCAAAAATTTGACAGATGCATTTTTAAAGACGAGAACATAATGAAGGGAGGAAAAAAGTAAGTGTAGAGAGATCATTCATTTCTCCTTCCCAAGAAAACAATACTGGACATTCACTTGTGCTGTTGAATGATTTTGAGATTGAAATGAAATCTTTCACTAGGAGTCAAGTTCTCTCTAGCAAATATTTTTATCTGCCATCCAAACATTCTTCAAGGCAGAATATGGTCTAGTCCTCTACTCAGTGGAAAAAATATTGCTGATTGGTGCCAAAGCTCACAACAATCCTTTTACAATTTTCATCAAGGGCAAGTAAATATGTGCTCAATACAGGCATAACTGTCGTGAAAAGATTACGAGTTCTTTATCTGAGCATTTGGACTATATAGTCACATACTAACTTATAATTTAAATGAAGATTTCTTCATATCTAATTATCCAATTATTCACATTCCTTTTCCAGAATATATATTATACAGAATTGGTTGTGGCAAATCCAATAAGCCCAGTAAAACACTTTAAACCCTTCAGCATCTAAACTCTTGAATATAAGATTGAATTTTAGCTTAACTTCATGTCTACACTAAATATTTCACTAATGAATTTTGTATCAGTGTAGAGTCTACTAGTGACTATTGACTAGTGTTGAAAAATAAGATTCATTTTAACATTTGATAAGGAATGGTAAAGATTTGTTCATGACCATTGCCACATGTATGTGCACCATTGCAATGGTGTTTGTCACAGCAGTGTGTGGGCATGGTGGGGGATAACTCTACAACAAAGAAAAGTGAGAATTTATAGCTAAGGGGTGGGTTCAGGGTCAGTGGTCCCTTACTGAAAGGAAATTGAAGGGGTGATGGAGGTCTCTAGTAAAACAGACTAATAGGATTCCTGCTGCAGGCAGGCAATGATCACACATTGCCTGCTGGATGCTGAGGGATGAGGAACTCAATCAGATATTGAAGGTGACTAGATATTGCAGAAGGGAGAATATGCCTAACTTTTCCAATTTTCTAACTAAAATTGGACAATGAGGTGACTAAAGCAGAAGCCCCAAAGTTTGGGCTTCCAGAGTTCAAGGGAACTTGTAACATTTGGTTAAAGAGAAACTGTCTCTGGCTAGTGCATGTGTGTGTGCTCTTGTGTGTGTATGTATGTGTGTGTGTATACGCATGCAGAAATGAGATAATTTTGAACACTTGCCTTATTAAAATGATAGGCATGGATTTAGAGCATCCTTATAATGGACACAATGACCAGCATTTGCTGTATATTAATTAGGTGATGACTAATCTGTAACAGAGAATTACAGTGTCTTCAAAAAGACTGACCATAGTCCTTTCTCATAATGTATTAGGGTTTGGCTAGAGGCCAGGGTGAACAGGCAGGACAGCAGACAGCACAGACGGCAGTGGCCATTAATTCTTCACTCAAAGGAGGTGTATACCATGCAAGTTAGTGTACAACACATGCCTGGAATTTCTGTGTTCACAATGGCATGACTAAAATTACTAAAAATATGAAAGCAAATAGCAAATAAAGCAACACACACACTGGCATTAGTAAGTTTGTTTGCCACTGCTAATTTATTTTCCTCCACAATAGATAAATTGTAAAATTATTAAGTACATGGTGACAAGTTAATTAATGATGCTCAGCAAGACATTGGGCCAAATTAGCACTCTTAGGCTAAATGGAATTCAAAAGCACTAATTACCAGAATTTTTGAGTTAAGATGAAACCACTGACATGTACAAACTTTTAAGTTGGGTTATTAATCAAATCATACAATAATTTGAGAAACTTATATATACTTTCTGTCATAGAGTAAAATATTTAAAAGGTTTTTTTAAGAAGTATGAAATTAAAAATTTGATAGTCAAACAATTTGCTTTAAAAATACAAAATACACATTTCAGGATTCCTTATTCAAGATGTAATTAAGGGTGTAATCTTTTTGTTGTTGCTTCTACTTCCCTTGCCTAAGGTATAATCTTAGATCTTTCATTTGGTTTATAGGTTTTATTGTGTTTCCTTAAGGAATTTAAAATATCATCTATGACCCATGATTCTCATTCATCAGAATGACTCATAGAAACATTAAGAATTTATCCCCAATCTCTACCCCTGGAAATTCTTATTTTGTAGGCTTGGTGTATTTATGAGCAAATGGAGGGACACACCAGGACCCCTAGGCTTGCATACTATAAAGGGGACCAGTCATTCATGTGCATAAAGCATACTTAGTATAAAATATGAAAGTGAAGAAAGGATGGTAGCTTATCAATAAAACACCCAAAGTTACCCTTATGGGTAACTTTGGGTAAATGGCCAACCAAACAAGATGGGCCTGAACAGAGGTTCTGAGGCCTGAAAGCTTGCTATAAGTCTAAGATAATTTCTGGTTCTAAAAAGGGCAGAAGGGGCCTGGCAAGTCTGGAAGAAAAGGAGCAAAATCAAAGTACAAACCAAGAAAATGACTGCCATTTTCAGCCTCCCCACACGCCTGCAAGTGTCTCTACATGACCAATGACTCTGTCATCAGGATTCAATGAATATTGATTGGATCTAAGAAAATATTCCACGTTCTCCAAATCCTTGGTGCAAGTCCAAAGCCAAGAAGGAAGCAAGTTTGTTCTTCCAAATTTTTCTCCCTGTGTATCTACTTCCTCTCTCCCTTGGGCCTACTTACTTTCTATGTCCTATAGCTTCCCCAGGTTGCTCAGTTCTTCAGGGGACATGGTATCTCCCCTTTGTAGGGACATGCCTCTGTTACAGTGGTGAAGCTTAGGAATCCCTATTTTAAAAGTTTTCCTGATGATGCTAGAAAAATCTGATTTAGGTAATTTACTTTGGAGTACAGGTTATGTAAGAATAAAGTCTGACATTTGAAATGTAAGGTGATCTGGAAAGTGGTTTTAGATTGTTTTCTTCATGTTAAAAAGTAATAAAAGTAATAGTTACTGTTAGTTACTATTTTAAAAAAGATTTGACTTGCTTTCCCCCCCCTATTTGTTTTTAATGACTTCTATGAACCTGATGGGTAAAGAGATCTCTTAGACTATCCACCCAAAACCCAAGTGAGTCCCTTCCCACTTCATCACAATTTTTAAATATATTTAGAGAGAAACTATATTTAGTTTTTGATGCTGGCTATCCTACTTTTCACAGACTCTACCATTGACTTGAAACTCAGTATTTTAAGAACAACTAAATTAATGAAACAAGGAAACCATGAGGTTGATGTGGCTCTAATGCCTGGCATTAAGGAGCCCAAATTAAGTCCTGCAAATGCCTCCTGGTTATGAAATAAAAAACTAAGGACAACCAATCATAGTCAGCTAAACTTTAAGTTACAGCCAATCAAATAATTTCCTTTCATTGCACTTTATATAAGTCTTCTCCCTGGCTTCTATAAGCAGGTGCCTTATTCAAATGATTTTTGCTCCAATCAGACTATATTTTAAAAATATCCCCCAATGTATCTTTTTAAAAGAGCATTATCTAGAATGAGTTTTGCCTAGGGAACCAGGGATGTTCCCTATGACATGTTTAAAACATGTCAGTCATTTTAAAATGTTGATATTTTCTGTGCAGAAAAGTTAATCTTCATGACTGCCAGTGGAGAAGTCCATTTAGAACCCCATCTCTATCTCTGCCAGTCATGGCAAAATACAGTCTGGGCAGTTTTCCAACTTCAGCTGATATACCTAAACCAAATGGTTTCCAGCTTTTGCTCCAGGGGATAAGAGTGGACCTGTTGTCATGGCGACCAACCTTTACCAGCTTGAACACATTTGCCATTTGACACAGAGGAATAAACTGGTGACCTGCTTGAGCCTGGGACTGAAAGCTGATTCTCTGAAGCATTATCATCAATTTGCTTAGCCACTGGGCTGACTTTCTTCTAGAAGTTGTGCCACAGCTTTCCGAAGAGCATGACTCAACCTCACCAGCAACCTCAGTGAGCTCGAAGCAGCCTTGACTTAAGGATTTGTAGCCTCTGCAAACACAGAACACATTTCTTTGTTTCCTTTCAGAATTGGAGGAGTGATTCATTTTCAGTAAACAAAGAGAGGATTACAGATTGTTTACTAGTTTGGAATTCAGTTTCCTCTGAATGCAATTCCTTCAGTTCTGAGGAAAGAGATTGTGCATTTCAAACAGCCTCTTTCTTCTCTAATCCACTTTCTTCCTAACATGGAGAAAGATACATAATTTAGCCTGTGCTCAAACTCCAAATGTGATGACTTTCCAAGGCCATTCAGGCCCTAATGTTTGTCCTTTGCAAGAACAAGCAACTGCAATTCTCAAGAATTTAAATGCATATACTGTTGGCAGCCAGAGATGTTTTCTGATGTTGAAATGCAAAGGAAAATTTCACTTTACAGCTGCACTGTGCCACTCCTGACATTGATGGGTCCTAAATTCACCAGAGGGGGAAAATTAAAATATCTACCTGTCTGTACGATATCTTTGGTGGTTGTACAACAATAAAATATTCAGAGTCTGGTACCTTCACTCTTAAAGCTGACAGACCAAGTTGAAACTGGTTGAGAATGTGTGTGGTGTATCATGTTCCTACTTTCTCAAGAATAGCTTTCTATCATAACAACTGCCATCAGCAGGGCTCGTATTGTCTCAATTATAAAGTCAGTTCAAAGACATTACACTGTACTAACTGCTTCAGCAAATCTGAAATATTTGTAACTGTTGACAAAAGACTCGGTTTCATTATACTGAGTTCCAGAGTAAAACTATGGCAATGTCATCACTTTCTCAGAGTTTCATCATTTCTGTGGTCCCACAAAATCATTGTAACTTTCTAGAATTATCCCAAATGGTCCAAAATAAACATTTTTAAGTCAGTAGGGATCATAGAGGCTACTGATATTCACCTAACCACTTATTTATTAGAAATAGGTCACAGCCAATTTTTGACATGAATCTTCTCATTTTCAAAACAATGTTAGAAATAGCTCAGCTAATGTACCATAAAAGTTCAATTCAAATTTTGATAATGAACCTAAAAGGCATATTAGCAAATGAAGTTACTGCTTTACATGCCAAAAGTGAAAGCTTTATTTTATCATTTTTTGTAGCATAACTAATAGTTCAGACAAAAACTCAACAATATTAAAAAAAATTTTTATTACTGCATATTTTCAGTCATATGCTTAAGTCATGCTATTTTCAAGTTACCTGCTAAAGGTTTTCTCTTAGAATAAAATTTTACCTTCATTCTATTAACAGGATGAGTGTGGAGAGCATGATCTTTTATAATTTGGGCATTATCATCTACTGATAGAAGGTAAAATTTCATTTTACTCAGTAATGGAGTGGCTCTGAATCCATGTAATAAAACTGGAGTTAGACATACTTCTTCCTCTAAGCAAAATCTTTGTTCTCTGAAAAGAGTCACAAAGTAAAATGAGTATTACTTCAGTTTACTTGGTAAGGGTTAGGTACCTTGATTTTCTTTGACCATTTTTCCAATTGCATGCTTTGATGAATTTGCCCATCCTCTTTGCTTTCACATCTTAACCAGGGATGTGATTGTTAGTATAAATATTTCTATATTTATATTTTAATCATCAGCACTTACTGAGCTTTTGGTAGTGAATTTGAGAATATTCTGATTTGCAGTTTTAGGAGAAATGTATTTGATTCTAAAACAGGGAGTTTTAGAATTCAAAATTACTCTGATTTTGTTCAAGTTCAAGTTTAATCCAATATTCCAGACAACTATATTTTCTATCACAATTATGTTATTTTTCATGAACTGAAAATTAACTACTCTGGTTCACTTATGAGTGTCAAAATTAGAAGACTTTGAAAAGAAATCTAGCTTACTTTTTTCATACAATTTAATATTAATATCAGTGTTATATTTTTCAGTTTGTGTAAAGACTAATTTAACCAATTTCCATACATTTGGGAACAGCAAGAGGCAAAATTGCATTTGGGAAAAGCAAGGGTCTAAATGTTTTAACTCTGGTAATAATCTGTCATTCCTATTTGCTAGAAAATGTCATTTCATCTAGAACTTTCTAAAGGGAAATGATTTGAAAATATTTTTTGAGCTATTTGATCCTGAGTTCCTTCCCGGTTGTCAGCTCAGAGAAATGATGGCCTCTGTCTTAGACGATAACATAGTTCACTGAGTATGGGTTCCAACTGTGGGTCATTCAGACTTTTCAGTAAATGGTGATAAACTGAAAGTAGAAAGAGAAAAAAGTGCTATATTTTAAAGTTAAGGCATTACATTTAAAGCCAACTTGTGAGGAGAGAAGTAAGAATATTACTATGTGTAAGATACCAACAATAAAATCATCATTACTCTTTGATTTGCTTATTGCATTGCAACTTGCATGTATAAACTCATTTGGAATGTTCAATATCGCCAAAATATAGTAGCTGGTTTGCTCTTATCTATTTATCGTGAAGAGCTTAACGACTCAGATGAAATGACTTTGCAAAGTTCACACCACTAAGGACAGTCAAGATTCATATTTATTTGGGAAAAGTGAACGTTCATATACAAAAAAATGAAACTAAATCACTAGCTTACATAATACACAAAATTATCTCAAAAATGGATTAAAGACTTAGATGTGAGATCATAAATTATAAAATACACAGAAGAAAGCACTGACAAATAGATTAAGACTTTGGTTTCAGTATTCTTTGGGGAGTTGATTACAAGGGTGAGGAAAATAAGCAAAAATAAACAAATGGGATCACATCAAACTAAAAAGTTTCTACACAGCCAAAGAAACTATCATTAAAACAAAAGACACACTACTGAATGGGAGAAAATATTTGTACATCTATCTGACAGAGGTTTATACCTGAGATCTACAAAGAACACAAGCAACTCAATAACAAAGAAATAAGTGTCTTGGATTTAGGAAAAACAAACAAATAAATGGACAAAAAAATTGTAAAACTGCCAAAATAGAACTGAAACATAGAGCGAGAGAGGGGAAGGAGGGAGAAAACAGGGGAGGGGGAGGGCATAAAAGGCTGAGATCATTCACCTATGATAAGGTGATGGGAGCACCTCGGTGTAGACAATGATGTTTTATGTATATATGACTTGTATATATATACAGATATATATGTGCAATCAAAAAATCAATTAAAAAATAAAATCACATCAAGGTAAAAAAACAAAGAAACAATAACTCAATCAAAAAATGGGGAGCAAATCTAAATAGAAAATTCTCTCAAGACATTCAGATGGTCAACAGCCAATGAAACAATGCTCATCTTCACTTACCATCTGGAAAATGCAAATAGAACACATTGAGATTCCACCACACTCCCATGAGAATAATTCATCAGAAAGAACAGAAACAGCAAAAGTGTTGGCTAGGGTGTGGCGGAAAAGTAACTTGGCACACTGTTAGTGGGCATATAGACTTGTCTATGGCAAACTGTGGAGATTTCTCCAAATTCTAAAAGTAGATATACCATATGACCTAACAGTGCCATTCCCTGGTAGCTCTCCATATCTCTAATATTCTGACATATAAAAAAGATCAGTTTTATGAACAATTAGAACAATGTCTGCTTGCATATTAGCTGTTTCTCAAAGAATAATTTCTGTTCCCTTATGCTTTCTTTTCAAAATAAAAATCCAAAATCCAATATTTCCAATTCCAAATTATCTTCCTTAAACTCAAAAGGAATTGGGTCACTTTTATATGAAAGGATTTTCCTTGTTTATAAAGTGAAATAGATTATTGCAGGAGTAAAGGCAAAAGGTTACTATATCCCAATGTAAATTAAGTGATAAACCAAAATAAACAGGGGGAAAATAGACCACTTGAGAAGAATATAATAAAGCACTGCTATGTGTAAGACACTGACTGGGTCTGTGGGAAACAAAGGTGACTAAGATGAGGTCCTTATCCTAAGAGGCGATGCCTGTGGAACTCTGGCTGAACTGGCTTCAGATTCAGGCTTTGCAGTGCACTAGCCTTCAGATGCAACACACTGTAATTACCCTCTTGATCCTCAGTTTCCTCTTCTGTTAAGAAAGATGGAAGAACTTCATAGCTCTTCATTCAGAATGGGCTTGCCTGGAATTGTCTTAGTCATGGTAAGTTGGACATATTCCAGGCTTTCTGTTCTTTGGTAAGTTTACCATTGTAGGTGCCATTATACTGTCTTGATTATTATGATATTATAATGAGAATTTGTTGTAATGTTTCAGCAGTGTTTTAACCTTTCTTTGTCCTTTGCTTTTCTAAGTTTTAGAATTAGTTCTTCAATATTTATATGAGAATTTTATTTGGATCTATAGGACAATTCGGAAAATTTGACATCATTTCATTACTGAATTACAATTCTTTATTTAGATCTTTAATATTTTTAATAAAACTATTTTTTCTATATTCATAGGCTATGAATTTTTGTTGCTTGTGGAAATATTTCACTTAATATTATGATTTTTATTTGTTGCTAGCATAAAAAATGTTTTTAACTTTTGTGCATCAGTTTAATAATGACCAGTTACCTTATTAAACTCTCAGATTCTCCCTAATGCATTTTAAAAGTTTTTCTAAGTAGAAAATCATTTAATTTATAAAGATTTTGCAAATTTCTTTTAAATCCTTATATATTTAATTTCCTCTTCTTATGTTACTAGAACTCCCACATGATTTTAACATACTTCTAGCATTTTCATAATAGGGAAATGCTTTCTTTCAGTCATTCTGTAGGTATTATTTTGTCATATCTAACATATTTTATCACATCTAACATATTTTGTCATAATAATATATTTTGATTTCCTAATGTTAGAAAATCTTAGATCTCTGGATTAAATTTCTATTTAATTTTCATTTTTCATATGTTTTCAAGAGTTATATTGTCCAATAATTTCCTTTCCTGAATTCTCCTTATCTGTTTCTGTTGTCAGTGTTATACTTCTCTGGTGAAATGACTTGGGTAATATTTTTTCTTTTTCTATTTTCTGGGAGAGTTTGTTTAAGATTGAAATACTCATTACTTAAGTCAAAACAACCTAAGCACCAAACTGAAGAGCACAACTTTGAGCAGGAGGGAAAGGGGGGGGGGGTGGAGGAGAGGGTGGTTAAGCCCTGGGGATTACAATGTTGTGAAATTTATATATAAATTTTTTAAAAATTATTAAAAAAAAAGAAATACTCATTCCTTGAGGTTGGTCATATTTTTTCTAAATTGTCTAGGCTTGTTGTTATTTTTGTGGGGAGGTCCAAACTACTGCTTCAGTTTCTTTAATAGTTATAGAAAAAAAATTTTTTAAAGTCACTGTGTGCAATATATTTTCCTATCAATTTTTAATCTTTGTATAAGTTTTCAAATTAATCGCTGAAAAATTATTTATATTTCTTTTAAAAGGTCTTCTATATCAGTCCTTTTGTCCCATTTAACCTTCCTTAAGTTGCCAAAGTCACAAAGTCATTTTAAACAACAGGGTTTTATTAACAAGGGAAATTAACCAGGAAAATGAAAAGTCCTTAATGCCACAGTGGCCAGCTATCTTTCCCCAGTCATCTTTCAGTTCCAAAGATCCCAGACACATGTCCAAGATGGTGGCCCTTTGCCCCTCCAAAACTGAGGCCGGCACTCTGCAAATTCGTCTTTCTCTGGCATCTTCTCTTTGCTTCTTCTCTCTGCATTGTTTCGAGCTGCTCTGCTTCTCCAAGGCTCTTCAAATGCTTTAACAAAGTGCTGATCTCAATCAGCTTTCCAAATCTTCTGCCTTGCTGTGACTCCAGGCACTTTCTTTACCAGGACCACCTTCTGCGGCTTCTGACCACATTTACCAGGCCTGCCCTCAGCAACCCCAGGCCACCCCCGGCCTGTCATTCTGGCATCCAACTCCAAACTGGCTACTTCTCTGCTGACCACTCTCTCACCATGTGGTTCCTTGCCACCACTAGCTTACTCTTCTAGGGGGCTTCCCCTGGCCAGGCTACGTGGGCCTGTTCTTTCAGTTCACTATTCTCATCTTGTTTCCTCTTTCTTTCTCTCCTCACTCCTCCCTTTTTAAGCCCCCCTTTTCCTGCTTCTCATTTTTGCTGGTGGGGCCTTTCTCTCAGACTCTGCCCACTCTGGGTATTTTGGTGCCAATACAATTTTTAACTGTGTCATTGCCCTGTATCATAATACTCTCCATTTATGCTTTTTCTTTACTCTTAGTCAGTTTTTCCTGAGATTAGTTTACTTAAGACTATTTATAAATCTTGATGTTCCTTTTATAAATTCCCTTATTCAACTAATTTCTATTTTCTTCTTTCTCTTCCTTTGAGCTGGTTTTATTGTTCTTCTAATAACTCTTCTAAATAACTCCCTAATTGACTGCCTAAGTAGCAGGCCAGTGTTCTACAACATGTGAACGGAACCACCATGTACACAGATCCCAGTAAAGTTAGTAAGTCTTAATACATCATGTTTTCATTATTATTTGGTTCTAAGAATTATAAATATTCACTATGAAGTTTTTTTTTTTAATTGAGATGACATTAGTTGACAGCTTTGCAGATGATTCAGAATTACAGGCTCACGAGTCAGATTTCTTCTGGAATCCATGAAATTAGCAACAATGTATTTTTAAATGTCCAAGTACTTGAGTACAATCTGAAATTTCTACCTTAATTGTAATGTGATCAGTAAACATGTTCTCTCTCTACAAGTATACATATATGCATATATATATATATAAATATTTTAAAATTTATACATGAGGCTAAAAAAGGAAAACAAGGTAATGAGTAGAAATTATGTTTAAGAAAGACTGTTCAATGGAAGTGAAATCCAAGCTGAAAGGAGAAAGTCAGTTATGTGAAGACATTGGGCAAAGCCTTTTTCAGGTGGACAGATCAGCTATTTTAACTACCCCAAACAGGGCTGATCTCGATATGTGTGGGCTGAAGCCCGGGTCACTTGCAGAAGGTGCTTGGTTTGTATTTTACAGAGAATTAACAAGCTTCTCCTGCTTTGTGTAACAAGAGGGCAACTGTGGTTTTCCCCCCAGCCCCTTCAGGGAGCCCTGGATTTCTGTGAAGTCATATTACTTTGTGAAGCTGAACTTACAACATTAGAATTCAATTTAACAAGCCTCTGAGAGGCAGCTTCAGGTAAGCACACTGCCTTGCTTCCTCTATTGCACAGGCTGTGCTTTGATCCATGCCAATTTTCAGAATAATATAGAGGAAACAACAAACTCAAATAGGAAATTTCAACTCTAACACTTTATTTTTCCATTTTATAACTTTCCTTTCTGTCTCGGCACTGTCCTGACAAGCCAAGGAGTTTTGGCAAATCAGCTGAAAAGTAAACTTAAATAAATGAATATGATTATAGAGATCCGGCCTACCAGGCTTTGTCTGTTAGAGAACTTGTTTAGACAAAACTTATTTTCTTATGCTTACAACTGACAAACTATAGGAAAATCACTCATGCTAGAAAGCAAGTTCTAGTAAAAGTGTTATATTGTACTGCTGGATTCATCAAAGAGAAAATAGACAAACCACAAGCAACAATGTGTTGCAGAAAATGATAGGTCAGAGGTTTATTTTGAAAAGGAAAAAAATCCAGAAAATCAGACCAACAGCTTGATTACAAAAGTTGATAATAAATGTGAAATAAAGAGTGGTATACCGTGGCTTTCAAACCTTGACTTTGTGTTTGGCTCAGTATATCAACAAACAATGTTAGACAAAAAACAAAGGTGGTTGGGGGGAATTGGTTTCTCTTTGGAACAAGTGAAAAGCCTGTATACATTCATAACTCACTTCTTACTCTCTAACTGGAGGACTGAGGTAGCTGTTAATATTCTTAGTAGCTCGGTTTAAAAATAAGGCAAATTAAGAAATTAGTCAACAAACTTTTCTTGGCAAATGGAACCAGTGAATAGTAGATGGAGTTGCTCATTTGGGAAGAATGAGTAAGTATATTCAGGGTGATCATGTCTTCTGTTCCAGGGTGCCCAAGAAAACCCCATCTCACACATGTTATCCCACCATCATTATCAACAGCATCTCACTTCCACTCCAAAAGGAATCTTTCACTATAATTTCAGTGCCAGCTTCATCAATTAATTCACAGATATTTCTGGAAAGATTTTCTGGAAAGAGAAAGAAATTTACACTCACTGAAATTACAATAAAAGAGTGAGAAACAATATACCCCTTGAAGGGTTCTGAGTCTATAAAGATCAGTACAGGAAGCATAGTCTTTCTCAGTTCAATGTCAAGAACATTAATGAGAATGTACCACACATTAAGCACTGAGCATATACCCAAAGGATACAGAGGTGATCCAGACAACGTCTGTTTCTCTGAGTCATGTTAACCATGATCACCTTGTTCCCAGCGTTATTAATAAGATTCCACAAATCCTATGAACCTGATGGGTTCCCATTTTACCTGGAATAAAATATGACTTCTCTTTCATGCCTCAAAGCTCTCATCTAGTCACACCTGCCTCTGTGATCTACTTCACAGATGTTTGTGATCTACTTCATTGGCCTTCCTTTTTTGTTCCTGGCATGATCTGAGCTTGTCTCCAGCTTCAGGACCTTTGCACTTCCCATTTCTTCTACATCTGAATTCCTCCTAGTCAGCCTGTGGCTGACTTCATCATGTCATTTGTGTCTGACTCAAATGTGTTTCCTTGACCACATTATCTCTCTTCCCTTGGCCCATTTTACCTTAGTTCATTTTTTTTCTTATTATCATCTCCCCCTGCTGAAAATAATTCTGGAGTGTCTGTTGTTTCCTTACATTATCGTCTCATGATAAAATATAAGCTGACACTTGTCTGTCTTGGTCAGTCCTTAATACTCATAATTTCTGCCTGGCATATAGCAGGGGGTCCATAGTTATTTTTGAATAACTTTGTGATGCTTTCCTGAATTTGCGCTAATTTCTCACAATTCAACAATCCCTTCTTAGAGCTGTTCCTCTGCCTTGCTCTTTTCATATACTCTTCATGTGCTTTGAGTCCTGAGCCCGTTATTCTCCATCCATTCTCCTCACAAAAGAATTACCTTATGCAGTCTCCACCAGTATACCAGTGTTGACTTTTAGAACTCATACAGGCACAGACTGGCTCTCGTTGTTGCCTATGCCTCCCTGCTCTAAAACATATATAGCATTGGCCGCCTGTCATATCCAGGGAATCTGGCCTCCTGTCATACCCAGGGAATCCATCTTAGTCTGGAGAGGCCAGTGAGAGGTCCAATATCTGAACCTGACATTAGTGGGAATGAGCTTCCAATTAGAAGATAACAGTCTGAGTCAGTATAAACGGGATATATTTTGAATATTTATTCATCTAAGAGTGATGACTGTGTATTCCATTTGGAAACAGGGCTATTGACAGGGGTGAAAGATGCCTCACTTGCTTCAGTTCAAAATCCATATTCAATGAAGAGATCAAGCTTAAGATGCTGGCTGATCTACCCTAACACTTCAGCCAAGGACTAGGGTCAACCAGGTAATTTATTTAAACTATGCATACATACACTTTTTTATCCCTTTAAATGGAGTAAGTCTATATTTCTTATAAAATCAACAATTCAGTTATGTAGTGAAGTACTGTGAACTTATCTGATTAGGAATAAAAAAAAGGTGCAATGTTTCAAATGTAATGCCAAACACAGTGTTTTAAATTACAGAGGTTTGCTTTTTTATGTCTCTTCTGAAAGTAGGATCAATCCATTTCTAAACTGAACAAAAAGAGTTGGAGGGCATAGCACTAGAAAATTGCACATGGAAAGTTCGTCTCAGATCTTCTGAGTCAATCTCTTATAATTCCATTGCATCATCCTTTCTCTCTATACCCCACTTTGGTATACTTTTGGCGTATGTATTTTTAGTGAATTTTTTTCTATTTGAATAGGATCAATCCAGAACTTTTAATTTTATGTCACATTTCAACCATGATAGACACAGAATCTACTGGCAGTCAATCACATTTAAAAAAAATGCAGAGTATCACTTACGTCTTTAGAAGATACCAGCATGGTGGTTTATAGATAAGTGATTCTATTGGGTTAAATACCTATGAAGAATAAAAGAGGAGGGAAGAAGAGTATAATGCAGAGTATTTCTAATCAAAGAGGAAGTTCTGAGTCAATGACTGGGTCTTTTACAACCAACATTAGTGGAAAGAAAATCCAATATGCATTGAGGATGTTCTGTTCCCAATGTGGGAAAAATTGTAACATGGAGCTATTCAGAATCTTCTAGTGACACAAATTATTCCCTTTTTAATTTCAGAATAAGAAAGGTTCTGTTTATAGACACGTGCGAGTACATGATACTATGGACTATCAAGTGAAAACATTGATTAAAGCATAAAATGGTGGGGCAGCCCAGTAGAGTTTGATTGGTGGTCTCAGGAGGGACCCTGGGACATAGGGAAGATATTCTTCTTACTTCTAAGGTCTGGACCATCTTGCCAGAGGCGTGAGAAGAGCCTGTGTTTATTACATGTGCATGAATGGGGAGGAATTAAACATCAAGCACACAGGAGACAAGCCTGCCAGACACTGAAAATTCTTTATCTATATAATATACATTTTATTGTTTGAAGTTGTAATGTAGCTTTCGGGTAATAATATTAGCATCAACTTCTAGATATTTCCAGGAAGATTGGAAGAAATTTACAAGAAAGGAGAGTTCTTCCAGTAATATTACATAAAAGGTCACAAGACCTAGAAAATAAAACAAAAACAAAAACAAGATACCTAGTTAATTTTGAATTCATATAAATAATTAATGATTTTTTTAGTATGAGCATGTCCCATGCAATGTTTGTATTTATTTAATTCAATGACACTTTAGTTAAATGATACCAATTTCTGGGAGAGTTCATCAGCAGAGTTGTAAAACATGAGTGGACCTTAGTTCAGGGCTAGTGAGGTCCACTTATATTTATTTTCCTGTCTTCCAATCAAGTATGTGACATTTCTATAAGTGATAAAATAAGAAACAGAGACTTTATTATTAGAATATCAGGATTCATTTGAGGAACTTTGTTCAACTGTAAGTACAGCACTGACCCAGACCCATAACAAACATTGTGATCATTTAGTTGCTCAAGTCACAATGAGAGTGAGATGGAAAGTTATACTCAAGCTAAGAATGTTTTCTATCATTTTGTGGAAAAATAAACTTTTACAGATATATAGACATCTATTTCTGATCCTTTTCTAAATTTCACTGCACCCACAAAATATGAAATGTTTTAGTTGACTCAGAGCAACAATGATAAATATCACCCCTAGACCCTTGCCTAGCTAAGAAATAGAAATAGACAATACTGTCAGTTACAGGGTGTGGGATTTTAGAATGATTCCTTTCCCCATTAAAGAAGGCCACTGTAAAACAAGTGAAATAAAATCATGAACAGAATGACATTTTAAACTTCCTTTTTAGAATACTTTTTCTATTATTGCTCATTGGAAGTTTGTGCTTATGCCAGCATAATTTTGACAACTGAAAATATGCCACTATAATTGTTGAATTCTTTCTTTAATAAAGTAGAATTTGATTTACAATGGGTAGTAGAGTGTTGCTAGACCTAAAGAAACATCATGAACATATTATCAATAATAGAACAATTTTTCTGAGTTTCATCACTTCAGTTGCACAAAAATATTAAATAGAAAGTTAACCTTCTCAAGGTTGAAAGCTGCTGGCAAAGTTCCTAAACACTGTGGAAACTGGATCTTTAGCTCCTCTTTTCATTGTATTTCTCTTCTTTTTATCCGGTCACACTAGTCCCTAGGTACACTCTTCCTTTTGCAATTTCCTATCTTTCATTGCCATGCAATTAATCCCCTCATTAACCCATATCTTGCTTAAGATGGCCACTTTTGATTTTTCATTTCTTGTTTAAAAGTCATATTCTCAGTTCATGTTACCCTCTTCTCAAGCTAAAATCTAAGTTTTTTTTAATTGCATTAACATTGATTACTATAGTACATATGGTTTGTGGGGATGGGTTCACCCCTCTTCAGATGTATGTTACTACGCTACTACACATACCTACCACCAAGCTGCCCACAGTCCTCACCACAGAACATTGGGTCCCTCCTTACTTTTGTTCTCTACCTGGCCCACCCTCCCCTCTAGTAGCATCAATTCTGAAACCCTATTTCTAGGATTTGTTTTGGTTTAGTTTTGTCTGCTCTTTTGCTTTGTTCTATATTGCACACATAAATAAAATTATTCAGTTGTTGTTTTTATCCTTCTTTGTTCTTTCTTTCTTCCCTCTGAGTAGTGTTCCATTATGCATGTGTACTTATATATTCACATCTTCTTTATCTACTCTGTTACTGAACTTTCAATTTTTTTCCTCATAAATTGACTATTATAAATAGTGCTGCAGCAAACCTTACTGAGTGCACACACATCCATTCAAATTGTTGCTTTTGCATTTTTTAAAATAAATGTTAAAAAAATCTTAAATGAAATTTTCATAAAGTAAAAGTTTCATGAAGTTAAAACAATAGTTTCTCAGAGGTTAACAAGTCTAAAACTGTGCTCAATAAATATCTATTTAAACAAATATTTATGAAAGTTCAGTAAATACCCATTATAGTAGCTAATACTTATAGCAAAGCATGTATGCAAAGTGCTTCCTTTGCATTCTCTCATTAAATATTCTCAGAAATAAGAGAAGTGCCTTCTATTACTAACACTACAGGAGTTATATTTTTTAATCTATTTTATTGATGAAAAAAATAGAAAGGTTATGTAGGCTACAAACATCATATGGTCAATGAGTAATAGAACCAAGAATTAAATCTAGAATAACCAAGTATCAGGAACTGATATCTTACCCACCATTCTTCAGTATTACTTTAGGTAACTGAATGACAAAAAACCTTCAACACCCAAAACCAAAACACTAAATCATTCTGAATTGTGACCTTCTCAGTATAATTCATGCAGTACATCTCTGCTTATTTACCTTGACTTCTACTTTTTCACCTTCAGGAATAAAATTGGTATATTCAAAGAATGACAAGAAAACAAGTATGGCAAGAGTATCAGGAGCAAAAGGAGAGAAAAGTGGGAGTGGTGATGGGGGAGTTGTGGGGAGTAGTGAGGCATCAGAGCACACAGACTTTAAGAGAAGTCTGGATTTTATGTAAATGAAATAGAAAGTCATTAGAGGTTTTTAGAAATCTAACCTAATTTGTATTTAACCTTTTTGTTTGCTGTATTAGATAATGCACTGTGGGCATGTGTTGCAGGCAGAGGAGACTCTCTCAGTAGTTGGGGCTAGTGAAGAGGGAATTTTGACTGTGTGGGCTCCATGGTAATGGTGAGAGTAAATGAAATTGGGAGAGGTGCCCTTATAAAATCCTTAATAAGAATTGCTGAGTATATTATAATTGCAAAATCCTTAGCACCTTATTAGCACATAGCAAGTGTCTGGTGAGCTACTGTGATAATCATCATTCCCCTACTTCTGTGAAATGAGACTACAAAGTTAAGTCATAAATGATCAGTGTCCTACTCAACACTTTTTTGTTCCTTTCACCCTCACCACTAATAGTACAGAAGTCGCTCTCTTAAAGTGACCTCCTAGCTGTTGCATTCAGTGTAATTTTCTTATTTTTCATTCACTGATGCCTCTCTGCAGTCTTTGACTTCCTGCCCTTGAAATGCCTTGACACGTGGGATTATATACTCTTCAATTCTTGCACATCTCTTGGGGGCTCTTTCTGTGTGACTCCTTTCTTTTCTCCTGCCCTCTCAGCACAGAGGTTACTCAAGAATCTGATCTTAAGTCTCTCATTCTTGTGTGCCAGGTTCAGAAGTCCAAATACTCTTCTTTGATGCTATTTCAAGGTTACTTCTTTATTTTCAACTCATACCTTTAATAACTTGAAACTAGAAGAAGAGAGGGGAACTTCTTCTTTATTCTTCAGTTTTCCACTAAAGATTATAGAAATACATATAATGTAAGAGTGCACATAAAACATAATTTATCAAGATAGGGTTCTTATAGAGTGCTAAATTTCTATTGAGAGAATTAAGACAAGTTTTGAATTGGGTCTAAAATATCCATTCCCAAAATTAATCTTACATATGCCAGACTATGTGATATCCATTTTGCATCCTGAATAATTTATGTATCATTGGCCAGCCAATGAAATATTTCCCTTTCAATATTCATCTACATTTCTTAACTCAGTTCTCAATTCTAATCATCACACTCAACTCAATTTCTGTTTCTGGATGGGAAGGAGATTCCTACATAGAACTAAACAACAGATAACGAACTCCATTAAATAGGTCTGCCTGGGTAGGACTTACTAACTAGACTTAAGCATAAACGAGATTTTCTTTCCTGAGACAGAAGCTCTAGAGACTCTAAGGCAAATGTTTACCCACAGACTTTGTAGCCTTTGAGCTCAGGGACATAACACACACTGTTGTTCCCCCTCCTTTCCTTTTCCATCATTTCCTCTATGCTCAGTTGCTATAACCCAGAAAGGATTCTGTTTGATCCTACCAGAATCTTTTCTGGGTCTATTTTCCAAACCATGTTTTCTTAATGTTGGATGAATTTGGGGAAGGGGGAAAAAGAAGGGCTGATTGGATGACTCTCTTACCCTTTTGTATTCATTCAAGTACATATTCTCTTAGCACTTGGAAGAAGACATCCTGCTGTATATTAGAAATCAGGAAATACTCAGAGCATATTCTCAGATTTCTAGGAAATATGAAATACTGAGCTATTTAAGGAGGGAGCAGGGAGAAGGAAAGCTAATCAGAAAGTTTATGCCCACATTTGTGCTTTTGTCATAAGCTGTAAGGCTCAGGTTGTTGGCCTTGTATTAAAGGACAGGGTTCAAGTAGATTTTGGATTTCCCCTTCAGTACACAGGCTTCTCAAAGTGAGGGCCTAAAAGGGAATATTGCCCTATTGTCCTCACACATATCAGACACTTAATAATGGTTGACTAAATGAGTAAATGGGAAGAAATGACTCATTTTATTTTGATTTTCAGAAACATCAAGGATGTCAGTGTTTACTGGTCCTGACTTGATTTGTGTTACAGTCAATTATCCAAAATTGATGAAATAAAAAAAATGTCTATTTTTCCCTTCCACCTCACTGACCGTTATGATCAGATTTTCAAAAAGTTCCATTGTAAGAATTCCTACCTTTCTAAATTTGCTCTACTAAATCCTTTTAAAAGAACAAGAGGTTGTCTAATGTTGTTAATTTTATTTTTTCTTTTTCTCCATTCACTTTTCCTCACCTCCATTCACTCTTTGATATAATATTCAGGTTGATTATAAGTTACTTTTTAATTTTTGCTCTTATATTTTGTAAAATATGAATTATTTTGTTTGCATTAATTTACCCTGCATTATGCTACAGATCTTCTCATTTTTATCACATATCATTTTTATCACATATTTGAGCACTAAGATCTACCATGTAACAGTGAACAGCCAATCCATAATATTTAATTCCTCACTGGGGTTTATTCATTACAATTGATCTATTCTATCCTTAGTGTTAGACACAGATTACTTTTGATTTCCCACTCCAAAACTGGTATCATGGCAAATATCTAAGTACTTGCTCTTTTCTGGATGTGAATGTGGAATGAATAAACTGAGGAGAGGGATTATAAGACACATGCAAAAATTGTATATTTAATGTAGTCCTCCTTTCTAGAAGGAATTCCTAGATTACTTTCCACCAGTAGTTCTGAGGGCTCCCACATCCCTGTTTCTGTTAGTTTGGTATTATCCTGATCTTTACTTTTTGTTGGTTTAATGTATATAAAGTAATATTCCATTATTGCTTTAGTGTTTAAAACTAATTAACTTAGTTATAAAACTAATTTATAAATTAATCTTTAAACTAATGTGTTTTTAATAATGTTTCTCTTGATAAGTTGACTTTTTGTTTTTCATTTTTTAAAAACTGATTGTTTTCTTTCCCTGCTCTCAATCAAAATTCCTGTCTTGTCTTTTCTGATTGCATGAAGCTCTTGTCAGTTTCAGACACTTCAAATGTCTTTCCCAAACTGTCATATCTCTGTTAATTTACACATGCCATCTTCTTTTGGACAAAAGTCTTTAATTTTCATAAAATCAAATTCATTTATTTGCTGACATTTTATGCCTCTGGGGTAAAGAACATTATTAAAGCAATATTTTATGACAATAATCAAAAGGATAGAGAAAATGTTTTTGATAGTTTGATATCAAGCAAGAAATACTTTTTCTTCAGAGTTGAACATGATCCTTTCTGATGGTGTTGGCTTCTCCAGTAACTCTGAAGATTTCCATAGACCCAAGCAGAGAATAAAATTTGCTTGTTATGTATACTAAAGAACTTTCTTGCCTGCGTGAAAGTCTTTTGAAGAAATAATCTTCCTAGCTAGCTCTAGTTATCTAGAGCTATTATTTTAACTTTAAAGAGGAAGAATGGGTCTGCTGAAAATTTGATTTTGGGCATCTGGCAACCAGAACAGTGAGAGAATCAATTCCTATTGTTTTAATCTACCAAATGTTTATTATTAGCTTTGGGAAACAAAGAGAATTTGGGAAACAAAGAGTGATGATATAGTGACCTTTCAGGTTGCAAATGTTCAGTGGTTTCCCAGTATCTGTAAACCTGTACCAGAAAGAGGAGGTTCTAAGAACCAGTCCATCCTTGTGACTGGTTGCTGTTATTTCCAAAGTTGCCTCTTTAGGTGAGGTGTCTCTGTACAAAGTGATAACTCTGTGCTTCACTTTCTATGGTAGCCTAATATGTCCTTTCTATGGCCCAACACCCTGTTCTGACGCTGATCTTTAGTAGCGTCCTGTTTGATCTGTCCCCTTGACATACAGCTTTCTGTCTTTTATGTTACAACCGTAGGTGCATGAAAAGTCTTCTAAGACTCAGATGAATTTTATTGATTTCATAGCCAGTGTGGAGACTGAGTATAATACTCTACTGGGGTCTTCTCAGAGTCTCTCTCTCTTTCTATCTCTCTGTTTTTCAGCCTGACAACGATGACTCAGCCTTTTACACTTCATCACATTATGCATGCTTTAAGAGTTTCTTCTTAGCTACAACTATCAAGGTCTTTCTGACCCTTTGGCAGAGATGCAGGCACCAGAAAAAATACTCTTTTTACTGAGACATTGAATGTGCCAAGTATTAGAGAGCATAGCATCCTGAGAGGCAAAGTATAATTGACTTAATGAAGCACTGAGAAGGAAAGAGGGAAAATGGAGGATAGTGGTTCAGTAAGAAAAGATTTTGGTACAGGACAGGAACGTGGAGGAAAGTTTCATTCTGGAAAGAAGTCTTGCCATTGGGAAAGTCCAGATGGACCTGGGTTGGTTTGGGTCCCTTTAGAAGTTGGTTGCCCAAATTAGGGAGATGCAGGGTGTGGATGAGACATTTGGAATGTCCTGCTTATGGTGTATGAACCTGTGAGGACTGTTCTGCATGGTCATCAGATGTGAATGAGCCCTTCAAAACTCTGCTCAAGACTGAGGGAGGCCATGTAAAGAAATGAATGCCCAGTGAGATCTAATTGTAAAAATGTGTCATGCTTATGTGAGATGTTAATGATGGAATACTCTGTGCATGAGGAGTTGTTAGTCTGCACAGTTTTCCAGTAAACCCAAAACTGCTCTAAAATATAAAATCTATTTTACAAATATGCATCTACCTTCCAATGCTACTTACAAAAGTGAAAAATAGAATTAAGAAGGATGGCTCCTAAGATAGTTTGAGTGACTAGTTGGGACAATTTGATGTAACATTACTGTATGCAGAGGTTGGAAAAGTTAAAACTTTCATGTTTAAATATCAAGGGGAGGGGGTAGAACTCCAAAACTTGGTTATTTACTACTTATAATACATTTTAAGGATCAAATGAGAGTTAAGTAAGTGAAGGCACGTAGTTAATGGAAAATCTTGTTTCTGCTGATTAAATGTGCCCTTCTCTTGGGCTTGTGTCTCTTCTCTTGTGGTTTCTATTTCCTGTGATAATTTCCTGCCAAGTCAATCTCCCCATTGCTGAAACTGGATCCTTGTGTTCTGTGTTGTACCTATGTTTTAGTTTCTACCCTCATCCTTGCCCAAGACAAGTATCCTCTGCCCCACAGTTCTCTAAGGAAAAACTGTCTACATCACAGCTTGCATTTTCATATATTATTTGGAGGTAGAGGTCAAGATGATTGCACACATAGATTACAGGAGAATGTGGATTTCCAAGCAGGAATTCCACTTCACATGCATTTTTATGAGTATGACTAGACTGATATGTACCCCATATTTTCTGAGTCATGCATTTCCATTTTTCTTATAAGAAAATGTCCTATTGGTAGCTACTGTTTCTAGTTTTCCTTGGGGCTGTTAAAAATAAGAACTCAGATATTTGGAGTAGAGTACTATAAATAACAGAACAAATAGGCCCCAAGGCAGCTAGATACTATCTGATTTTGCTTATCTGCATGGCTCAAGAGGAGCCCATGACTGACCCAGAGTAGGTAAAGCAAGGTTTTTATTTAGCTATAGCCATCATTTGTGAGTTCATAATAAAGTCACAAGAAAGAACTTCGACATCTTCATTTGATCTTATAGCTCTGTGTAGACAATGCTTAATAAATAATAGAGACAATACTGCTCAATTGATAAAAATAGATTTTATTACACAGAGAGCATTGGAGAACTATGAGGATCAAGTCACAGCTTATTCTGCATATTGTAATTCAATCACACTTCAGAAGGTTTAGCTGCGGGATATTGCTAGAACTATAAAAGCATCAAACTATCCACTTTTCTTTACCAGTTTTGAAGAACATATAAAATAATCTAAGAATAAGATCAAAACAAGGGAAAAATTAAACTCACATATTTGCTAAAAGAAAAAAAAAAACCAAAACCAACAAAACCTAAAGGTATAATTTAGGAGCAACAAAAGCATGATGTTTGAGAGTATACAAACTTTGAGAATTGTTTCCAGGTGCAACAAGTGAGATTGAAAGCTATTTATGGATATGAAGCCACAGAAGCTGTTTTACTTGTTAGCGACATCCGGGTCTGCATGCACCACCATGGCAAGTACAGGCACTGCACAGGAGGGCTCCCCAATGCCCTAGGGCCATCTCTTTAGTGCTGTGTTTCTTAATCTGGGGTCAACACTTCTCTAGGGACCTCCAGAATCTGCCAATATAGGCCAGAAATGCCTATCTTCTCCACATGGCTTCTCCCCAAATTATACAGTAAGTTCTCTCCTAATATCCTTCCTAGGTCCTGGAAATTGTAATTTGAAGTGAAATGATGAACAATGAAGGTAGGTACTAGAATAATGTCATTTTACCAATGTCACCGGGAAGGTAGGTACTAGAATAATGTCATTTTACCAATGTCACCGGGATTGTTTCCCCAACATTCAATAAAATGTTATTCAAACACCTGCCATGGTCCAGGTTGCTTAGTGTCTGTTTCCTGCCACTCTTTTCTTTCTATCAGCATCACATTGTTACCATTTCAGAAAGGAACACCCATGTGATGGTCTGAGACCTCTGGTCACAGCTTCAGTTCCTGACTTTGCCTCTGCCTAGCTTCCTCTACCTCTCATCGCTGCAGTCACAAATATAAATTTTCAGGCTCTGTGTGTCTCTCTGTTTAGCATTTATTTCTCAATGGAACTACCCGAACTTGATCAGTGACTGTCATACTCGTGGACCATTTCAAATGTATAGGTCACTTTTGCATATTTGTAAGTGCACAGGGCAGAGAATTGGAACCCATTAATTCCATTATTCTTATACACCAAACTTTATATGAATAATTCCCATTGTAAAGCAGATTTATAAGCTTAGATAAGCTGCGTTCTGTCTGGTCTTCTTTCCATATAAATAGGCATAGGGTTTTAGCCCATTCCATGAAGCTTTCCTTAGAGATTATTTTTTTCTTTTTGAAAGATTAAAATGAAGAACAATCATATCAAGACAAAATGCTTCTTACATACCATCCTGGACCCAGTGAGCTTTGTTCTTCATGAAGTCTCATGCTGGACTTCTCCTAACTAATATGAAAATACTAGTTAGTATTTAGTGTGATGTACACTATCTTTAGACATCCTTTTCATCCTTGTGACAATCCACTGGAGAAAACAACATCTCCCTGATTTTACACAGGAGAAAATTGAGTGACAAGTGGGTGGATGAACTGGTCCAAGGTGAGAGACTCACAGTGCTGGAGTCATGGTTCAAGTCAGATCTCTTGGAACCAGGATCATGTACTCGACTCCGCCCTTCATCTGCCCTGCTTGGTGTAACCTGTGCAGCGATGTGAAGGCCAAATGAGACTCAGCTACATTATGATGCACTGGTAAGGTCTGCATCTGACATTACAGAAAATTAAGCAGAATGATTAACAAAGGTGCCAAGGTGTGGGGCAGGAGGAGATTTTGATTTTCTCATTATCTCTATCAATCACTGCCTTTTCTAACTGATGCCAAATAAATATTCAATTCAAGGGAAAGAATGTCCTTGCTATGAAATGTGTCATCAAAAGAACTTTTAGAATTCCATCCCAACAGACTGCTGCCCGAGGCTCTCATTTAGAGAATTCTAGAGCCCCTTCTATTTTCTTCATAAGAATTTCAAAAACTACAGATGGTCTCATTGTTCTAAAAATAAATATATTGCAGATCTTTGAAACTGGAAACTTTGCCATCTCGGTGTACTCTTGATTAATGGGCTGGTGAAAGTCACATAAAACTCAGCTTCTAAAGGGTTATTGGATTTGATTAATATTGAATTTAGGCACTTGCCTATTTCTTCATATGTATGACAAATTTTCTGACTTCTGAGGAAAACTTCTAGTAACTTATTGTGTCAGTTCCTTCATGAGAAGTTCAAAGCCAAGCTTGCAGCAGCAGCAGCAGCAGCATTAAGCTACTGTAGTGAAGAACATCCACATACTTCATTATTCCCTCAACCAACACACTGGGATTCTTGCAAGAAAAGGGAAATGTTCTTTAGGAGAATGTTTGATATCACAGGTCATGTTTGCCTTGATTAATAACCTCCTTGGGATTTCCAAAATGAACAAGATTGTTAGCAGAGTGCTGTGATTTTCTTTGTCAGCTCTAGGTAGCAGGTGGAACTCTCCGTACATGGAGGCTGAGTTTTCAGGATTGGTTTTTAAATCTTGATATTATTTGCTTCCAAATATCCAAATGTTCCATTCATGCTTTGTGTCTCACCTAGCAAATTGATACAAATCATAAGGCCCTGGCCTCCAACACATATCAAATATTACAACTAATATGTCTGTTTCATAGTTCTAAATAAACGTGTTACTTTGGCATAATTTGCACTAGGAGATGTAGAATGTTTTCAGCACTGTGTATATACACACATAGATACATATGCGTTGCCAACTTCTTGCCTGGCTTTCTGGTGGTGCCTATGAACTGAAAAGGTAAACCAGACAAGAGACTGGCACTATTTACTACAATGAAGGCAACTTTTATTTTCCTTGTTAAGTATGAATAGTATATTCAATTGCTGTAAAATTATTATCAATGATTCCTGAAGTTAAAAAAAATGTATACTATTAAAATTGATCTTTTTTTCCTTAATCAATGAATAACAACCAGTATATTAGCACTCATAAGTAGAATAGGAGTCATTAGTGAAATGAACTACTGCCAAAGTTGAGAGTAAAAATATTCATAGCCCAATGCAATAAGCTTGTTGACTCATATTGGCCAGGCATTGATACCTATGGTCCTAACAGGCCATACTTGAAATCTTTTTTTTTCTATGAAGATTAAATTGTCAAGAAAAACCTTACCTTAGAATATACTGAAACTTAATAAGTATCTATAATCACTTAGAAAAAAAGATGGTAACAGCAATCCACCTGAAAAATGTATAACCATATTGAATATCTGGTAAGGATATATAGATGAAAATATAACAGTTGCATACCTGGATGTTTATTGCAGCATTATTTACAATAGCCAGGTTATGGAAACAACCTAAAAGTCCCCAAAACAGATGAATGGTATAGAAAGCTGTGGTATGTGTACACAATGGAATATTATTCATCAATCAAAAATAATGAACTTATGTCATTCGTGGCAACATGGATGGAGCTAGAAGGAATCATGCTGGCAGAAATAAGCCAGAAAGAAAAAGAGAAATACAGAATGGTCTCACTAATATGAGGGATATAGGGCAAACAAACAATCAAACAGACAAGAAAAATTTAAAATAACTTTCAGCAGAATTGAAGCACAGAGCATGAGAGGGGGAGAGGGGAATAAGGGGTGGAAGAGGCACAAAAGATTAAGACAATGGCTCATGGGTGATGAGGTGGTGGGAAAACCTTGGAGTAGATAACAATGTAAAAAAAAAGATGTACCCAGAAAATATAAAAAATTAATTAATGAAAACATAACAGTTGCATTTCAATATACAAAAATTAAAATGTTGTAGTCACATTCTAATTAATCACCATTATCAGCTGAGTGATCACTTCCTGACTTCAGATCTTTGCATGGGTTCTTGCCTCTATCTGAATCTTTTCATGATATTGCTAAGGACGTTTCATTCCTTCTTATAGTAGATGCAATAGTATTTTCATTGGAATGATATTACCTTGGTATGGCTTGGTGGACATTTACTTGATAATATACTCTATTTTCTTTCTTTTTTTTAAATAATTTTTTTATTTATATATATTTCACATCATTTCAGTCCCTGGGGGTCACCCACCACCTCCCCTTCACACCCGCTCCAGCTGGTCCCCATTCTCCCCTTGTGCAGTTTCATTTGGTTGACCATATATTAGTGAAACCATTTGGTTTCTGTCCCTTTCTATCTGACTTGTTTCTGCTAGAATGATTTCTTCTAGGCACATCCAGGTTTCCATAAATTCATCAAATTTGTCATTTTTAATTGATGAGTAATATTCCATTGTGTATATGTACCACATCTTTTTCATCCAGTCATCTGTTCTGGGGCATTTGGGTTGTTTCCATGTCCTTGCAATTATAAATAGTGCTGCAATAAACATCCGAGCACAGGTGTCCTTTTGTACCCACATTGAGGTCTC
>PVHY01009354.1:0-56906 GCA_004024945.1 Uropsilus gracilis | reverse complement strand
ACCAAATGCCCCCAAACGGATGATTGGCTAAAAAAAATGTGGTACATATACATGATGGAATACTACGCATCCATCAAGGAGGACAAACACATGTCATTCGCAGCAACCTGGATGGAACTAGAAAGACTCATATTGGCAGAAATAAGCCAAAAAGAAAAAGAGAAGTACAGGATGGTCTCACTTATATGAGGGATATAGGAAAAATCAAACAAATAAAAAATGAAAACAACCAATGGGACTGAACCATGGAATGAGAGAGGAGGAGGGGGAAGAAGGCAGGGGAGGTGAAGCATACAAAAGATCAGGATAGTTATCAAATGTTAGTGAAGTGGGAAAGCCCCGGGATAAAATAAATAAATAAATAAATAAAATAAAACAACAACAACAACAAAAAAAATAAAATAAAATAAGCCAGAAAAAAAAGAGAGAGAGAAAAAAAGAAATAAGCCAAAAAGAAAAAGAGGAATACAGGATGGTCTCACTTATTTGATGGATATAGGGCAAAAAAAATGAATAAAAAAAATAAAAACCAATAGGACTGAACAATGGAGCAAGAGGAGGAGTGGGAAGAAGGCAGGGGAGGTGAAGGGCACAAAAGAGTAGGATGGTTAACAGGTGTTAGGGTAGTGGGAAAGCCTTGGGGTACACAATAATGCAATATAAATATAAACACATACATATGCAAGTTAAAAAATTTAAATTAAATAAAAAAAAAAAAACAAAAACCAACCATCACAGAGATAGTTGACATTCTTTGTGGATATCTCTTCTAACCTATTCCCCAATATACATTCCCAGAAATATTAATCAGTACACTGGATTTGATGTTTGCCATTCCAGTGGTATTTGGTACTTGAAACTTTTAGATCACACATCAGTAAATAATGTAATATTTTGCATGGTTATAATTTTGTAATTATGGTATTGTAATATGTATACCTATCTATGTAACTTGCTTTCTTTCCACAAAATAAATTAAAAAAAATAAGAATAATAAAATTAAAAAAAAAAAGACAGGAAATGCAGAGGTGTGGTTAAGCCAGGATTGGCACTTTGATCACCAAAGGACAAACTAAATCGATGCCTGTTGCTAATACCGGTAACACAGAGAAACATTGACCTCTCTCTCAGAGTGATGCCTCCCTCACAGTGCTCCACCTCCAGACTGACAAGGGCAGAGGTGCCCTGGGCAGATCTGGGCGTTTTTGATGGGCCTTTCCTCTTCAGTGTTAGCAATACCAAGATACTTTCACAAAACCATCTTATGGGAAAATTGTTATCTAGAGGCATTATGCAATTTTGCCATCGGAATTACAGGTTGTGTTTGAAAAGAAATAAAAAATTGAATTTGAAAAACAAACAAACAAGAAAAAATAAACAGAAAAACAAAATTCCCATATCTTACACTAGATCCTCAGATCTTACTCACTGTATATTTTAAATTTACTAACGTTTCCCTGTTTTCCCTACTTGCACCTAGTCCCAGGCAACCATTTTTTTCATTCTGTGTTTCTATATGCTTGACACAATTTTGGGCTACATTAAATGGTATTAACCAATTTTCAGTTTCTAGTTGATCATTCTTGTTATTTGGAAACACATGATTTCTGCATACTGACCATATACACTAATTTCCTAGGGTTTCTGTAACTACCACATTCAGAGTGGCTTAAAACAACAGAAATTTATTTGCTCATAGTTCTGAAGGTTAGAAGGCTGAAATCAGAGGGTCAGCAGGCAGTTTCTTTCTGGGATGCTGAGGAAGAATGTGTTCCCTCTTTCGATCCTAGTTCCCTACCCCTTTGGAGGTCACTTGCAGTGTTGAACTTGTGGATGCACTGTCCCAGTCTCTTCCTGTTGTCACACAGATACTTCCCTTTGTGAGAGTCTCTGTGTCCAAATCTTTCTGATGTAAGGACACCAGTCTTTGCATGTAGGGCTCACCCTAATCTCATATGGCTTCATCTGAACTTGATGGCACCGCCAAAATCCTATTTCCAAATAAGGTCATGTCCATAGATACTGGAGTTTAGAATGTGAACATATAAATTTAAGGGATGCATTTTAACCCATACCTCCTTATGTTCTGTAACCTTGCTAAATTTACTAAATAGTTCTAGCATCTTTTTTTTTTTTTGTAGGTTCTTTGGATTTTCTATATAGCTGCTCTGCTAGTTTATTTTTTGATAAAACACAAGAGTCACATGTAGACAAAAATTCCTTATATTAACCTCTGCTCCATGGGATTATATTAATTACTACTTCACCATGGGATTATATTAATTACTACTTCACCATGGGAAAAAGGTTTGGTTTTCCCCTGTAATTTATTTGGGTTAGTTGCACTTTTGACTAATAAACCTTACACTGATTTCTTAAGTTCTTTTAAGCTTCTCTCCACCGAAGGTATTATGCAATCATATGTGATGAGCAATGGTTGGCATCAGCTGTTTAGCAGAATGAGGGATGAGGGTGAGGTATGTGGCACTTGCTTCTGATACAGAATTTAAGGAGTAACGAAAATACTCAGTTATTAGGATAAATACTATCTTGGTGCCCCGTTGTAAACATAAAAGTTAGTGTAAAGTTCAACACACCATCAACTTTTCAAACAAATGAAGGATCCTGTCCTGTATTTGCATGACCTGCCTCACCTCACCCCAATCCTGGTCTTTTCTGTTTTGATCACAATACAACACTCTTGCAAATGTGAACAATTACAGACATATCTGTAATTATAGGTAAAGGTACCAAATAGGTATTTATTATGTGTTCAGAGACCATCTTCTCTGAGCTCAATATATGTTGGTTTTGTTGTTCTTCTTTGTCCTTTTCCACAGTTCTTCGATGTTCCTCATACCCACTGTATATGCATTTATTTTGTTCCCAAATTTATACTTCATTATATTATATATATTTCCCTAGTACACTTTTGGTCTATACCAAGTTTAGCATTTCTTAAGTATCTACATTGCATAAAAGGTATACAGGTCAGATTTCTTGTATTTCCCACCTCATTCACCACTGAAGGTTCAGCTTAAACCTCATTTCTCCTTTAAATCTCTGTCCCATGAGTTATTTTCTGTCTATTCCAGAAAAAAATGTAGATAGTTCTTTCTATGTAAATCTGTAATAATACTTCTTCATTATATCTTCTTAAGGCAAGGGATCATGTCTTACTCATTTGCATTATGAATGCTTAACCATAGTAGGTAATCAGTGAATGCATGCATGGATGAAACGAGTGCCTACTTTGTTACATATAAAATTCGAAGAGAGTGCCTGATGATCACAGACTTTCTTTAATTATCATTCTCTCCAGTCTCTGTTCATCTAAGATCCTTTCTCTTCCACTTTACCCGGTTTCTCTGGATGATCTCAATAATCATCAGGACTTAGTTACCATCTGCCATATGTCAAGTCTATATTCTTATTTTAGATGTTTCCCCAGAGCCAAAGCCATGATTCCAACTTCTTTCTCCAGTGGGTGTTTCTGCAGGCACTTCAGACTAAGTCTGCCAAATCTTTATTCATTAACTTTTCCACCCACTCCATTCCAGCTTCCTTCTCATCCTTTTTTCCTCCACCTCTTCTGACATTCCCAAAAAAGTGAATGGCAGAAATACTTCATCAATTGCACAAACTTGGGTGTAACCCCAACATCTAGCATGGTGCCTGGTACTTAGCAGACATGCAATAATTGTTGAATAAACAAATGTCATTCACTAAGAGGGCCAAGTCAGTGGAAAGTGACAAATGTGCTATGGAAATGGTCTTAGGCTGAATAGTAAAAGCTAGGGTGAGAGTAGGTTCAGGATATTTCTGATCTTCCCTGTTTGGTATCTTTTGAACATCAAGCAGACCATTATCAGTTTTGAGGTCTAATTTCAAAGCAGACCAACTATCTCTCATCCTCCATGGAACTTTCTAAAATGTTTGCTTCTAGGCTTGTGGGACTTTATAGTGATGCTCTTGTGTGAACAGTCTCCATACAAGTGCCACGATTGTATGTGATGTCATATTGAGAATGAGGCTCAGAACCTGTTTTATGTTCTTCCTTCACAGACTGATAATAAAGGTATCCACTGTGAGGACAGAATAAGGGCTTTGGGAATCAGAGTGATTTGAATGTGACTTCTGGCTCTTTTACTTACTAGATTTATGATTTTGGACAAGTTACTCAAGTTCTTCCAATTTCAGTTTCTTCATCTATAAAATGGAAATAGTATTATGTACGGCATCAAGTTATTTGGAAGTTTTGTCTAATAAGCTAAACCTGGTCTCAGCAACAGGGGATTCTCCATAAATGTGAGCTTCCTACCCTCCTTTTGTTAGATAAGTGGGTTTTTTTTTTGTTGTTGTTGTTGTTGTTTGTTTGTTTGTTTGTTTTTACAACTGGCAAGGAGGATTGGTTACATTACAATTGGTGACGAGAGTGGGATGGTTATCCAACAATGTATTTTTTTTATTAGTTTATTTTGTTCTTTAGGTCACAATCTCTGAGTTTTTTTTGGGGGGGTGGGGTGTGGATACCTCTCCATCCCTCCTCCCTCTGGTGCCCCTTCCATTCCCTCAAACCCCACTCTTTGTTGTCTACTAGTTGTGCTAAGTTCATTAGCCTCTTTCTTTCCTGCGGCAGTGTCCTTTCACTGGGTGAGGGACTGTGTTGTTGGAACCAGGCAAGCCTTGCTTGTAGGTTTTCGGTCTTAAGTTTGCGTTGGGTGGCCAGGCTGTATTCATTTGTGATCTGTCCATGTTTTCTTGCTGCAGGCCGTCTTCTCCAATTCCATCTCCATTGCTTTGCTGGTTTTTCTTATGGCTCTGGTGTCAGATTTAGGGGGTCTCGCCCCCAGCCAGTGTTGGTTTGTAAGTTACTTGCCTTGAGTGTCTGTTTCTTCATTAGTGGATGAAATAATAAACACATGGGGTTGTTACAAGGACTAAATTACATTCAGATGAAGGGTATGATTAATTAAGTGATATTCAATTCTTTCTTTTTCTCCTTCTTGGGAAGACACTGGGAAATGCCTAAGAGTAGTTTGGATCTGTTAAAACTTCTGGTTAACCTGTAGGGCTCTGTAGACCTAGGAAGATATGAACTTATACAGCGGACTACTGTTGCTTTGCATATTTGTATGATTCAGCGTTGCTCAATAGCAGTAGTTACGAGAAGCCATTTTTCTTGTGATCAAGACTACATGATCAGATTTACCTTGGGTCTTTCATGTAATCAGTGGGAAATGACTAATATTTCATGAGCACTCACTGATTACTTGTGGGATTCCAAATTTTGTGATTGGTATAAGCATCAGTCAGTTATAAACCACTTATTAGTAGCAGTTTAGTTATTAATTTGGCAAGGTTCTATTCCAACCATATGGACTATTTTCTATCTTGTCTCCTTTCCGTTCTGCATTGTGCCCTCACCTAACTCTTCACTCCAAATTAATTGCTGGTAGTTCATTCTTCTCCAATTCCCAGAAAGTTGAATTTCCTGCATCTAGCAAGTACAACAAAAATAAAAACTTTAACCACAACTACTTGCATTTCTTTAGAAACATAGCTCTAGTGATGAGGGAACTACTATTGTGTAAGGAAAACTGTTGCTACTACTCAAAATGGCCACTGGGGCCTTTCCAGACCTGTCTTCTGACCTTTCCTGGTTTCTGCTTTGTGTGCACAAAAACAATACTGCACAGACACCCGACTGCCACATATGAGGGAGCGGGCAACTATAAATTACTCATCTGACTGATGCTGGGAGTCAGACTTTGGAGAGTTCTCCTCTGGGCGGTGCCATGAAATAAACTTTCCTGCTCCTTCAAGTCCTTCAAGTTCTAAGTGCTCCTTAGGTTTTTTGTTTGTTTGTTTTTGTTTGTTTGTTTGTTTTTTATCAAATGGAGTCATTTTCTGTAATTCTGTAACCCAAGTGAGAATGTACAATAGTGTGAGTTGGGGAAATGGGTATGGGGAGGCAAGTTTTTGTAAGAGGTGCCAAACTCTAGGATGATAACCATTGCAAAGAGGTTAATTTCCAGATGCCTTTACCAGGACAGAACCTATCATCCATCAGCATACCTTTGACTGGTTACCTTAAAAGTCTCCCCTTTTGAATTACAGTGGGTATGGAAGGAATGGAGGATGGTACAGGAAACTTGACTAAGAAGAGAGGAAACAGACAGGAGGCCATGGGGATGGGGGGGGAGGCGGTGATTTCCATGTAAGAGACTTTCAGAATCTGGGAGCAAACCATTTTGTTGATGGGTTGCTGTTGGCATCTGTGCTACTGCCAAAAAAGAAAGAAAAAGTTCTTGTTTCTTAGAAAAAAATTAGTGAGACAAATACAGGACATTCAAATGCAGCAGTGGAAACAAAAAGAAGGGGGAAAATGCACTTGGCAAGAATTCAGAGACTCACATTGTGTTCTTGAAATGGCATTGAATATAAAATTCATAGGAAGTAGTGGCATCTTCTTTAGTAGAGAGTTAAAAAAAGCAACCAATAACCCTCCCCCCAACCCAAAGGCCATCACTATGCAGTAAATAATGGGGGGGGGGGGCGGGCAGAGGAGATGTCTGCAAGTTTCTTGTGTTGTTGTTGTTTTAAATATCCAAACAAAGAGATGTGTGCTTGCCACCGAAAAAAGCAGACACTGCTCCCTACCCCACCCCCTCCCTGTGTGAACCTCTCTCAGGAAGGCAATAGGCTACACCCCCTCCCAGTCCCTTACCCCCCAAGGATTCCAGGCTCTAAGCCTCGGCAGAACACGTCTCTTAAGCCCCCGTTTACAAGGCGTTTGTTTCCAGAACACGGACTTTCGCTATGACAGCTTTTCTCCCTCTGGTGAATGGTTAAAAAAATGAGGTACCGGGTGAGAACGATTAGAAACTTTTAATTACTCTTCCGCCATCACACAATATAAGTCACGTTCTTATTTTCATAAGGAATTAGCTACAGATTAGGTAGCACTTGTCACGCTGTGAAACATTTCCTGTGTCTTTCTGGCACAACTATGTTCTTGTTAGAATGCTGGAGCGTCTCATATTCCAGCTTCCTCTCCCTATTCTCGCTCTTTTTGGTTTGCCAATTCCAGCACCTTCACATACATTACCCCGTCCTTTCATCTCCAAGATGACCTAAAATGACCTTTTGCTTGGCACGAGACGTGATTCAACTGATAATAAAAGGGTTGGGGGGGTGGGGTGAGACCGGGGTGGCTGTCAGCGCTGGAGAGCCTGGGAGGGGGCAGAGAAGGGAGGGGGGGAGACATCAATTTAAAGACAAATGCTGCAGGGTTTTTTTGTTTTGTTTTTTTTCCTGTTCCATATCCTGTAATTAAGTTTCCACATATCAACCATTACACGAAGGGAAAAGATTTTCCCTTTTTTGAAAAGGTACACCGCGCTCTTTGTTTAACCAGCGATGCTGGTTGCTTAGGCGAGAGACTGGGAGGAAGGGGAGGAGGGGGGAGGAGGGCTGCCGCGGGAGGCCGACGCCCCCCAGCAGGGAGGCCGGGCCTTCAGCTGGAAAGCCCGTCCGCTGCCATGCAGCTTTCTTTTCTTTCTCCCTGGGCGTTTGCCGCCGGGAGCTTCTCTCCAAAGCAATGATTCCTGCTCAAGTTCCTGCACGCAGTTCCCTTCCATTTTACAGCCCCAGCCTTTGAGGAGCGTGGTCTCTTTTCAGAGCCCTTCTTTCTTTGTTTAGGAAACTCGATTTTTCACTAACTCCCGAACTCCAGAAAGATGCCAATGGCAAGTTTCATCGATTCCCCCTCATCACTTTCCCTTCTGTCTCCTCACTTCGGGAGGGAAAAAAGGACAAACTATTTATTTGGATACTCAGTTGAGGTTGCAAGAGTTGCCACAGCAACAGCTCTGAACCTTGCACAGCAAAAGGCTCTTATTGTAAAGTGACCTGCCTTCCAAAAGACCTCCTCTTTAAAGAGACATTGCTAACGATACTTGATCAGCTTGGTGTATGTGTGCATTGACATCTCATCGACACCGTTTGAAGAAACAAAGAAAAAGATTTACGTGGGTGGTTTGTGGGATATTTTTAGCCAAGCTTGACTTGAGATGTGAGAAGAGAAAAATGGATTTATGGAGTCACGTGGATTATGGATTAGAGAACTCATGGAATCCTAGGACATTTTATAAAGGTGCCCTGTCCCTGCTGAAGGGCATAGACAGCTGCATAGAAACTAATTGGGATAATTATGCGGCCATCTTAGCACACTTACCTCTCTCTGGCCAAAGAAAACTTAGGCATGAGATGATTTGACAGGAGAAGAATGCACGTTACAGGTGCTCGGAAGTTTGTCAGCCTGAAGTCCCTCACAGGCTGGAAGTTCCATGAAACACAAAAACTGTGCGGGGTAATCCTCTTCTTACCTCACACCTCGCTGTTCATGGAAACTGAATCATAGACCTTTTCAAGCTTGTCACTTGAGCATGGGAGAAGGGGCACCCATAAATAATAATTTTTACCAGAAATAACCCAATAACCTTTCTATCAGAGTGCTCTATCCACATGGCAAGCATTTAATTACAGATCTGTTTTTTTTTTTTTTTTTTAATTTTCTCCTGTGAGTTCCTTTCTTCTTTAAGTACCAGGTCCCTATCTCATTCTTTAGCTCAGGTAATAAACTCTCACTTTGCCCCATTAACTTAGAATTCACATTCCGTGTATACACTCAGAGTGTTTACAATCATATTTTTCCTATTATGATTTTATTAGATTGCTTCATCAGCCCAAGAAGAATTTTCCTGTCTACCTCTAAAATACCACTAATGCATTAATTCATACTAGACATCTTCAGTATTGATGCTGTGCTAGGCACTATGGACATGAGGTTAGAATAAAGGATGGTCATAGCTCTTGCACCTGGAGGTTCTAGTAAAGAAGTAAGAAAATACAAACAAACCAGCAAATAGGGCATTAAGTTCAGCAGGGAAGAGGAACTAGTCCTCTCATTTCCACTACAGTCACTGGTGGGATCCCCATTTATTCCTTAATTAAAGGAGAGAACAACTGATAGAATATTTTCCCTCTTCCCCTCTACCAATCAATTCCTAGTCCTCTTTAAAAGTGACTTCTAAGACAAAAAGTTGCCATTCTGAACAGGTGGATGCCATATGATCTTGAGTGTCACAATTTGGAAGAACATTGTTATTAGCTTCGATAAGACCCTCAACCTGATTCCTTTCAATGGGAATCACAAATATGAGCAGCTTTCATCTTTCTGTATATTATGCTAATGATTTATTTGTGTATTAAATTTGTATTCTATTAAGTCCTTATAGTCTTTCTTACCTGGTACCTGGTTAATTGAGAATTATTTGAGTAACTGTTTTCTCAATTAGTTACAAGAATGGTAAATAACTAGTGCTCTCTTCTTAATGCACAGGAGGGAAAATGATTTATTATACATGTTGGGGAGGAAAATTTTCCCTTCTACTAAGTTCAATGACTAGTCTAATTAAATTGATATAAGACATTAACAGGAGAAAAATAAATTTAATTATGTGTGCATTTAATCATGTCCCACAAAGACATGAGATTCCAAGGCAGTCAGACAGTTGAGGTTTATATGTCGTCCTGAATTAGCTAAGGGGAAGAGGTTAGGGGGTCTGAGGCTTCAAAGAGGATAAAGAAAATTGACAGGAAGAGAAGAGAAAATATTTGATAATCAAATACCACACATGCAGATGGGTCGTTTTTATGTTCTTGGTTAAATTTATGCCTAGGTATTTAATACTTTTTGTGTGATTGTGAATGGTATTCACATGAATGGCATTCACAAGAATGGTATTCACATTCTTTGGATGTGGGCCATTATTACTGGTGTAAGGTAGTATCTCATTGTGGTTTTGATTTGCATTTCCCTTATTGCTAGTGACATTGAGCAATTTTTCATGTGCCTCTTGGCCATTTGTATTTCCTCTTTGGAGAAGTGTCTTTTTAGTTCTCCCCATATTTGTCTATCTGATAGTTCATTATTCACACAAGAAAGGAATTTTGGGTATATGTATTATACCAAATTTTTGGTATATGTTTTAATTTTGTATCTGGAAAATCTACTGTATTCATTTATTATTTCCAATATTAATATTATTTGTGTGTGCGCGTTTGTGTAGTCTTTAGGGTTTTGTATGTATATTACCATGTTATCTACATATAGACAGTTTTACTTCTTTCCATCAGATACTTTTTCTTTCTTTCCCTTGGCCAATTGCATTGGTCAGCACTGCCAGTAGTATGTTAAATAATAGTGGTGAGAGTGAATGTCCTTGTCTTGTATCTGATCTTTTAAAAAAATATATTTATATATAAATTTCACATCTTTGTAATCCCAGGGATTCACCCCTCCAACCATTTCCTCCCTTTCCCCCCTGCCCCAAGTTGTATGGTTCAGTTTGGTGGTTAGTTTGTTTTGACTTTTCCTCATGACTTTTATTAATTTTTTCCCTATATCCCATATATTAGTGAAACAATTTGGTTTCTGTCTTTTCCTTTTTGACTTGTTTCTGCTAGTATGATTTCTTCTAAGTACATCCATGTTATCATAAAATCATCAAATTTGTCATTTTTAATTGATGAATAATATTCCATTGTGTGTATATACCACAATTTTTATCCAGTCATCTGTTTGGGGACATTTAGGTTGCTTCCAAGTCCTTGCAATTATAAATAGTGCTGCAGTAAACATCCTTGTGCAGGTGTCCCTTTGTACCCACATTGAGGTCTCTTTTGGGTAGATTCCTAGGAGAGCAATTGCTGGGTCAAATGGTAATTCCATTTTCATTAATTTGAGGGTCCTCCACACAGTTTTCCATAGTGGTTGGACCAGTTTACATTCCCACCAGCAGTGTAAGAGTGTTTCTTTCTCTCCACATCCCTGCCAGCACTTGTTGCACATTCTTTGGATGTGGGCCATTATTACTGGTGTAAGGTAGTATCTCATTGTGGTTTTGATTTGCATTTCCCTTATTGCTAGTGACATTGAGCAATTTTTCATGTGCCTCTTGGCCATTTGTATTTCCTCTTTGGAGAAGTGTCTTTTTAGTTCTCCCCATTTTTTGATTGGACTTGTTTAGCTTTTGTTTAGTTGTGTGAGTTCCTTGTGGATGGATCTTCGTTATCACTGATGTGGAGGGCAAAATTTTTTCCCATTTGATTGGCCTTCTTTTTGTTTTTTCTGTTGTCTCTTTTGCTGTACAGAAGCTTTTTAATATGGTGTAGTCCCATCTGTTTATGTTTTCCTTCATTTTTTTGCCATCTATAGATGTGTCCAGAAAGGGATTTCTGAATTGTAATTCATGGGGGATTTTGCCCAAGTTTTCCTCTATGTATGTTATGGTTTCAGGTCCAACATCTAAGTCTTTTATCCATTTTGAATTGACTTTTGTACATGATGTGAGGGAGTTGTCTTGATCAATTTTTTTGCATGTCTTAGTCCAATTTTCCCAGCACCATTTTTTGAAGAGGCTATCTTTGTAATTTTTTCACCTCTTTGTCAAGTTAATTGACTATACCACAAAACAGATGATTGGCTAAAAAAGTGTAATACATATACATGATGGAATACTATGCATTAGTCAAGGAGGACAAACCCATGTCATTCGCAGCAACCTGGATGGAACTAGAAAGACTCATATTTGCAGAAATAAGTCAAAAAGAAAAAGAGAAGTACAGGATAGTCTCACTTATATGATGGATATAGGGAAAAACAAACAAACAAATAAGAAAGAATGAAAACAACCAATGGGACTAGACCATGGAGTGAGAGAGGAGGAGTGGGAAGAAGGTGGGGGAGATGAAGAGCACAAAGATCAGGATGGTTAACAAATGTTAGTGAAGTGGGAAAGCCCCGGGGTACACAATAATGGACTAATGTAATATAAATATACATATATATGCAAGTTTTAAAAAATTTAAATTAAATTAAAAAAAAAGAGGAAAAAAAAGGGACAGGGTTATTAGGGAATGGAGAAAGAAAAAGAGCCATCTGCATAGTGCCAGGTAGGCAGGAGAGCTGCTTCTCCCCAGCGTGGAAATTGTACTGATTCCTTTTTTCTCTTAATTAATTTATTTTTTTATATATGTGTTTCACATTTTTGTATTCCCTGGGGACCACCCACCACCTTCCCTCCCTGACCACTCCCTCCCATCTCCACCACTTCTAACCCCCCATGTACTCATCCCTTTTATGGAAATTTCATGTACATGTCTATGGCCTAAATTATCAACCAGAATAAACTTTATAATAATAATAATAATAAAAAGACAAAACCAAACCAAAACAAAACAAAAAGTTCGTTGACTATATATGTGTGGTCGGGCACTCAGTTGTTCCATTGGTCTGATTGTTTGTTTTTGTACCAGTACCAAATTGTTTTAATTATTATGGTTTTGTAGTATAGTTTGAAGTTTGGAATTGTAATACCTCCAATTTCTTTCTTTCTGGTCAGGAGGCTTTTTGATATTTGAGGTTTTTTGTTATTCCATATGAATTTCAGTAATTTTTGTTCTATCTCTTTAAAATATGTCATTGGGAATTTTATCGGGATTGAACTGAATCTGCAGATTGCTTTTGGTAGGATGGCCATTTTGATGATATCAATTCTTCAATCCATGAGCAGAGAATGTCTTTCCATTTCCTTATGTATTCTTCTAGCTCTTTCAGCAGCGTTCTAAAGTTTTCTTTGTATAGTTCTTTCATGTGTTTTGTTAGGTTTATTTATTTTGTTAGGTATTTAATTTTTTTTGGTGCGATGGTAAATGGGATGGTTTTTCTGACTTCTTCTATTTGACTTTTTGTGTATAGGAAGGCTATCGACTTCTGTGTGCTGAGTTTGTATCCAGCTACCTTACTGAACTGGTTTATTATTTCAAGCAGTTTTTCTGTGGATTTTTTGGGGTTATCTATATAGAGAATCATGTTATCAGCATATAATGATAGCTTCAGTTCCTCTTTTCCTATTTGTATCCCCTTTTATGCCTTCCTCTTGCCTATTGCCCTAGCTAGAACTTCCAGTACAATGTTGAATAGTAGTGGGGAGAGTGGCATCCTTGCCTGGTTCCAGATCTTAATTGGAATGATTTTAGTTTTTCCCCATTAGGGTGATGTTTACCATAGGTTTGTCATAGATGGTTTTTATTATATTGAGTAAGTTCCTTTAACCCAATTTTTCAAGGACTTTTATCATGAATGGATGCTAGACTTTGTTGAATGCTTTCTCTGCATGTATTGATATGATCATGTGGTTTTTGTTTTTCTCTTTGTTGATGTGGTGTATTATGTTAATTGATTTCCAGATGTTGAACCAGCCTTGTGCCTTTGGGATAAATCCCACTTTGTTGTGGTGAATAATGCTTTTTATGCATCATTGGCTTTGACTTGCCAGGATTTTGTTTAAAGTTTTTGCATCTGTGTTCACTAGGGAAATTGGTCTATAGTTTTCGTTCTTGGTGCTGTCCTTATTTGGTTTTGGTATGAGTGTGATGTTTGCTTCATAGAATGTGTTTGTCAGTTTTCCTTCTTTTTCAATATTTTGGAAAAGCTTTAGTAGTGCAGACATTAAAAATATGGAATGCTTCATGAATTTGTGTGTTATGCTTGCACAGGGGCCATGCAAATCTTCTCTTTATTGTTCCAATTTTAATATATGTGCTGCCGAAGCAAGCACCTTGTATCTGATCTTTAGAGAAAAAAGCCTTTAGTTTTTTTCCCATTGAGTATGACGCTGGTTCTGGGTTTATCATATATGGTCATTGTTATCTTTAGGCATTCTATCCCTATTTTACTGAGATTTTAAAAAAGATCATAAATACTGAATTTTAATCAGTGCATCTATTGAGATGGTGCACTTTTTCTGTATCTATTGAGATGATCATGTGGTTTTTCTTCATTTTATTGATTTGATGAACTGCATGATGGATTTATAGTGTATTGAAACCACTCCTGGAAATTCCTGAGCCATCTTGAATCACTGGAATAAATGCTGTTTGGTGGTGGTATATGTATTTTAATGTGTTATTGAATTCATATTGCTAATATTTTGTCATGGATTTTTGCATCTATGTCAGAGAAATTGGCTATAATTTTCTTTTTTGTGTATTGTCTTTGTCAGTATTGGGCATAAGATTTATGCTGGCCTCATAAAATAAGTTAATAAATGTTTATTCTTTTTCAATTTTTTGGGAAGACTTTGATAAATGTATATATTAGCTCTTCAAATGTTTTGTAGAATTCACCAGTTAAGTCATATGGATCTGGATGTTTGGTTTGGGGTAGGTTTGTGATTATTGTTTCAATTTTTCTATTGCAAAAGGTCTGTTCAAAAGATCAATTTTGTCATGACTCAGTCTTGAGATATTGTGTGATTCAAGAAATTAATCTATATCCTCTATGTTTTTCAATTTATTGACAAAGATATTCCTTTTTCTCTTAGAATCTTCTCTTAGCTTCTTTTCTATTTCTATGGTATCCATTATAATATCTTCTTTTTTGTTTCTGATTTTGAGTCCTTTTGTTTTTCTTAGTGAATTTGGGCAAATGTTTGTCAATTTTGTTGATTTTACTAAAAAAAAAATCCATATCTTTATTCCAATGATATTTTACGTTGTTTTCTTTTCAATGTCATTTGTTTTCTCTCTGATTTTTAAAAATTATTTCCCCCCTTTTATTCATTTGGGGCTTAATCTATTCTTTTTTTAGTTCTTTTGGGTGTAAAGTTAGATTATTTATTTGAGTTTTTTCTTATTTCTTGACATTAGTCAGTATTACTGTAAACTTTTCTCTTAGAAGTGCTTTTGCTGTATCCCAAAGATTCTGGTATGTGGTATTTTCATTCTATTTGTCTCCAGATACATTTTGATTTCTCCTTTGTTTCTTTAGTGACCCAATAATTGCTCAGTATCATGTTGTTTAATCTCCACCTAATTTTCATTTTCTCTTTATCTTCTTATAGTTGATATTTTTGACCTTCTACCATTGTGGTCCGAAAAGATGCTTGGCATAGTTTTGATGTTTTAAAATTTACTGAAGTTTGTTTTTTGTCCTGATAAGAAACAATTTTGTTTTTAACTAACATTGAACTTGACCTCTCATGACTTGTAAAATCAAATATATCCTCAAAGACTGGCGTTTGTCATCAAAATCAAAGTCTGAGCCTCTAGTTTGGGACCATTCCAAGAGAAAAGCTAGATAATTAATATGCTTGTTTGACAAAGGGCAGTGTCTTTTAAGGAATAGTAGTAATTTATGAAACATTTTCTGCATAGAATAGTTTCTCAGTTCAGGTCCTATAGACATGGGGCAAATGGGTCAACTCCTCTGTTCCTTCATTTCATATGAAAAATGGAGCAACAGTATTTATTCATAGGATTACGGTAAGAGATACAGTAAGAGATTAAGCATGCATGGTACTTAGCTCAATGCTAAGCTCATATGAAGTACTATTTATTGTGCTAGCTATTATTATGTTAATTATTATCCTCACCTTTATTTGTGTTAGAATAGATTGATTAAAGTGGATAGTTGGCATTTGATTTCCCATGCCTACAGAGGATTTAAACCATGTTATGAGACTGATAAATCTTTTTCTTTCTGAACTCTTGTTTTCCCCTCACCATGACACCACTTCTCTTGGTTTTAAACATCCATTTATCCTTGCACACCTCTCTTCTTGCTTCTCAGTCTTCTCAAACAAAATAAAAAATCTTGCTCCTCAAATGAATATTATAAATCGGCTAGCTACACTAGGAAATCAGCAAATTGTTTCTTCCTGTGAAGAGATAGATAGTAAATATTTTAAACTTTGGAGACTATATGTTCTCAGATGCGATTGCTCAACTCTGCTGTCTTGGTGCAAAAACAGCCACAGGCATGTGCAAGTAGATGAGTGCAGTTATCTTCATTTTCTAAAATTTATTTTAAAATTGATTGTATATATATATTTCCTTAAATCATTGTGTTCCCTGAAGTTCTCCTACACCATGTTACCTGTGAACCATCATCCTGATTGCTTGTGCTCATCACTCCCCTGATTTCACACTCCTTACCTCCTTGTCCCTGGCTGTAGACTTCATTTCTGTTATCAGTTTGTTAATTTTAACCATTTTTGTTCTTTTATTTGCTTTCCATAGATCCCACATCTAAGTGAGACCACTCAGTATTTAAAGTGTGCTCGTCTTCTGACAAGACTTAATGAGCTCCAAAATTTGGATTTTACATGGTATTCATATCACTCTTGGATATATTGGCATTTTGATTTTTTTCCAAATTCCAGAAGAAGACATCTTTGAGAGGCAGTGCCGTACATGGGGTGCACACACAGATCAACCTATCTCCTTGACTCTCTGTGGGGATTATCACTGGCAGGATGGAGGAAGGCTCAACTTAAGCAGCTCAAGGTATTTGTGAAGAACATCAAAGCATATGTAGAAAGTTAGTAAAAAGAACAGCTGCCATGGTATCACATTTAACCGAATTTGTACTTGGATGCCGTAGTGGTATTCTGATTTGGACAAGTCACTTATAGCATTGGGATTTATTTTTCCTTATGATAATGATGCCTGTTCTGGAGTTATAGTGTAACTAAGTTATGAAGATGTTCTATTTGGGAATATATTCCCAAATAGAACATCTTCATAACTTAGTTATGGTAGAACTTAGAACATGGTAGATAGTCCATCCATAAATATCTGAAGATTATTACTAAGCATTTAGCTCATGTTTCCTTCCACTATTAGTGGGAATAGTGGGGACCAATCTTTTAATTTAATTTTTTAATCAAAAAATTTTTAATCATAATTTTTTCTTTTAATTTAAATTTTTAATCAAAATAAAAAATTGCTTTATTACATTATATAAGTTTCAGATGTACATCATTGAGAATCAACATCTCTACTTCTACAGCTTAAGTTTACTAGTAGGATTTCAATTCTATCGTCCACCGTATTATTGTACCATTTTTCCAAACTGACTTACTTCCTTTCCTCTATTTCCTTCTGGTAACCATTAGTCTTATAATCTAAAACTTTGTTTTTGTTTTATTTAGTTGGTCTGTTGGCTTCCTTTAAGACTCTATTTTAGTTATTGCTAAGTCTATGAATAGGGATGTTGGACATGGTGGTTCTTCTGGTATTTAAAAAGACTTCTGATTATTTCAGCACAGAGGTGAGGGCTAATGAGAAGATAAGAGGGCATTTGACAAAGGAGAAAAATAGATCATCTGACAGAGAGAAAAACATATCACTTAATAAAAAACAAAAACTTGAAACCAAAGCTTATAGAAGCTTATAGAAGCAGTTGTGACATCATCAGTTTAGAACTCAGCTCAAGATGACATGGTTTCTGAGAGAACAAGCAAGGTGTCTGACCCGGTTTTGAATGATCACAATTCCAGGTCCTGCAGGTATTAGGATTCTTTGAAAGGATACTCAGGGTTGCTTGTGAGGGTCTGTTAGCACAGTGTTTGCTGAATCACTGCTAGGAGTGTAGGTATACATGTGTGCATGGGTGCATGAGACAGACAGATTCGAGTTTTACAATTATTGGTGCGGCTTAATGGAGGATGAAAAAGAGAGATGTGGTATATAGGGTTCTGAGCTGAGGGAAACAGACTCTTCTGAGTAAAAAATATTGAAAACATATTCTCTTGATATATGAACACAGAGATTCATTTACATTGAAACTATTTAGATAACATCCTTGATATTCCTGATAAATGGAAGTAGACATACAAACATGTAACTATGATGACTGTTAGTCAAATTAGAAATACTCAACTTTATCTTAAAAACAATTTCTTCCCCCTGATTTCAATGACATATAAATGTAATGCTGTCATGATATTTTATTCATGACAAGATTTATATTTAGTTTCTCATGACTTAAGGTTTTCTAAGATTTTTAATTCCTACACAGTATCTATGTGTGAGGTAAATCAGTCATTGTTTCTGCAAATTATTTAAAATTGCAATAATACAGGATGATAATTACATGAACTTATAATATGTGTGCCTTGCTAAAAAGGTGGATCTAGTGAATTTTTATAACCTTATAAATCATATGGACATAATGTGTTAACTTAGATTATAATTTGCAGATCTTTAGTCAGCCATCAACTAATATTTACTACATAAACTTTGGATGTTGGCAATTTTTAAGAACAAGATGCAAATCTTAGTTACTAAATATAGTTTTAATTACTTTGCTGCTTATTTTATATATAAATGACTATACTTATGCTTTCGCGGGTACAAATATCTTTAAGTGATGTAGTCTATGTGCTTACTTTTTCTACCTTAAATTTTGTCAAAGTAATATAGAATATATGTGGGAAAAATTAGCTGAACTGTTTTTGGTTCTTGTCTTCCTTTTTTTTTATGTCTGGAAAATCAAAACCTGCTAACTTTAGCAAGGACAGTAATTAATATAAGTTGTTGATATAATACTAGCTATAGTAATTTGGAGAAATATGAGTATGTATACAAAGTAGTACATATGGTCTGCTTGCTTTTTAAGGAAATTGTTATAGTTTATTAGGTGGTAAATTAATTATATACTTATGCATACACAAACACACGTTTTATTTTATATACTGATAAAGTTAAAGATTTAATTAAAATAATTAATTTTCACAGTTATGTATCTGTTTTATGTCAAAATACATACATATAAAGTCATATGAAGATTAGTTTAAAAAGTGTAACAATAAATGTGATAAAATAAAATAATTATATTCAGTCAAACTAAATGTAAAAGATCTGAGGAAAGTAAAGCTTCTTTGCTTAGGTTTGTTATGTTGATATGAAATTGAAGAAAATACTAAATTGTATAAAATAATATTATTTACAAATTTGGCACAATGTTAATGCGTTTATTGAAAAATAAGAAAAGGCTTGTGAATCTTTTACTGCAAATTGTTATATGTTGTTCACATATATGTATGCGTGCACACACATATACATACATACATACAGTAAAATTAGGAATTTGGCTTTCTTTGAAAAAAAGTAACCAAATTATATGCTGTCCAGATAACAGTGATTCCTTTTAATCATCAAAATATTCTAGGCCGGGCACGGTGGCTCGTGCCTGTAAGCTTCAACCTATGAAGCGGCCAGGACCAGGGATCGCGGTTTGAGTCCCGCCTGAGGCCTGTAGCGCGACCTAGTTCCAAAAAAATAGTTGGGCGTGGTGGCGCGCGCCTGTAATCCCAGCTACCTGGGAAGCTGAGGCTGGGGATTGCTTGAGTCTGTGGAACCCGGGCAATGAGAGCCTGCGGTTCCACGGGCAAAAATAGCGAGACCTAGTCTCAAAAAAAAAAAAAAAAATCATCAAAATATTCTGTTAAATACCTAATCTTGGGGGCCTTTTAAGTCACTTTTGGATAAAACCACAAAGTGATTTTAATAATCTCTGCTAGATTTTACGTGTGAGTTTAAAATTTTGCTCATACTTTTTTTTGCTTCTGAACATGATGATTTATGTTCTATTTTATTTTCTTTGACATCCCAGCTTGAGGTAAAATCAAAATACTCAAACTATTAAGATGCTTTTACACAAAATTTATCTTTGGGTTTCCTGTATGACTACCAGGTAGCACAAAATTGACTCCTTTACTTTATAAAAGGAAGAATAATAGAAAAAAATTCGGTCTTATCACCTTGCTTTTGTGATGAAAACTTTTTATAAATAGACCTTGGGAATGATTTAGGAAACAATGATTATTTTTGGAGACTTTCATTTTTATCCAGATGTCATAAGAAAAGCTCATTACTTAAGTGAAATCCCATGTTATTTGGATCTAGCAATACCTGGTGAGATCATATTGCACATTTTCTCTGTTGGTGCTATTTCACCATGGATGAATGGCTAGCACGTTTCTTGTACTATTTCATAATCCCACTGGAGACTTTTTCCCCTGAGAATGTCATTGACTGGCCCCTAAAGTGTGCTGTGGTAATTGCAGTGCAGATGACTACTGGCAACTACCCCACTAGACACAGATCTGTTACTCTGCTAAGCTGACAGCAGTCTCTGGGATCATCCAGGATTTATCTTAGGCCATAAATTTTTCTTCTCAAGACAAGAGATCTTTAGATAATTTAATTCAACAAGGAGAAAAATGTAATCTTATTTAGAGTTTAAAGGCTCTAACCACTGAAGGATGACTCTGGATTAACTTCTCTCTTTAACACCTTTCACTTTGTTTTTTATAAGAACTATCCCAAAGTGGGTTTGGAGAAGAAAAGGATTGCTAGGCACTATGACTAAGACCATTGATCTTGTCTGAGAAACTCTTGGAATTTGAGAGATAAATATCTAATGCTGGTCCCCTAGAGGTGAAATTTCTCCCTAGAGAAGATTTTTGTCCTATGTCTTTACTGATCTCTCTGGCATCTTTGGAGTTATTGAAATGAAATAGGAAATACAGAAATATTGAAGTTAAGTAAATTGGTAAAGAACTAATATCTAGTTCTTTAATTTCTTTGGCTTGGGTATGAAAATGCCTTTCTTGATTTATTTGTGTACTCTTTGATTTTAGCTTGAAAGTAGACTATAGCTCAAATTACATTACATTTCTTAGAACTTTACCTTGTGCACCATCTAAATGACAGAAAAATGATATTCTAGAACAAAAGAAAACCTGAGAGTTTGTAATAACTTACAATAAACCCCATCAATAACCTGTGCATGTCTGTGTTGATCTTGTTCACAAATATGAACAATGAGCAAAATTAAGGGACCTAGAAATAAAACCAACACACTTTTCTGTCCTTGTTCTAAATAATTTTGTGATTAAGCATACTGTCCCATTTCTGTGCTAAACATTAGTGGAATCTTATTCCACTTACTCTAGATTATATACCCCTTAAAGATAAAATAGTTGACAAATAAAAGTTTATCAAGCAAATAGGTTGCACCAGACACAGACATTGTATGATTCTATTTATATGAAATGTCCAGAATAGGTAAATCCATACTCAGAAGCCCACAGGAGGATATGGCAACAGGAAACAGCCTATTTGGGTATATATTTTCCTTTTCATAGGTGATGATTGTACATTATAGATGTACAGATTGGTACTGAATTATTTACCTTAGAATGGTTAATTTTTTGTTATATGACTTTTACCTAACCCTCCTCCCTAGCCAAAGATTAATAGATTGCTCACAATCACTCACTTGAAGTTACTTAAATGACTGCTTACCACTTGAAAGTCAATGTATTATAAATATTGCCTTTTAAGATCTGCTCTAAAATCATGTAACCCAGATCCTTAAACATTATACGTATTTCCCTCTAGTTACTCCATTTAGATACCTTTTGTCTATTACACTAAGGTAGTTCTAATGAACTTCACTAGATTCCTAGATTCTACTCTTGATCTTTTGGAAGGTCAACATGACTAGTAAAATCCCTTCCAGGAATTGAGAAGTGTCACCATTGTTTGATACTCTTTCTGTCCTCCACATTAGATCGGTAGTAACTTTCTGAATCCAGCTGGATATATAATTGATCTTCACATCTTGTCCAGAGGTAGAGAGTCAGGTTCCAAGCCCCTAAGTGGGGACAGGTGAATATTAGGCATGTCATATGGCTAATGTTTAATATAAATATTTAGCTCTTCTGATGACCAAAAAATGAGTAAAGAATTCTTATCTAACTAATTAAGCATGCCAAGGGTAAGGGGAAGCTCACAAAAGCTAATATCTGAGTATTACTTTGCATATAGGAGGATATACTAATAAGGAAATACGTTTTGGAGCAACTTTTTTAGGGGAGAAGTGTATAAAACTATCAGCGTACTGATGGCCTTGATCTGGTTTGGCTTAAGAAATAGTGCTGAGCTTGTATGTGAAGAATCTCAGTTCTTGCTGATGCCCAGAACTGATTGATTAAAAAGAAATTTTAGTGAGTGTGCACACTGTCTGAAATGATGTATTGTCTATCTATTGTTGCATAAAATATTACCCCAAAACTAAACTATACAGCTATATTCATTTATTATAGGTAACCCCTGCTTTTTGAAAGTTTTAAGTCACTTTACTTTTAGAAGATGCATTTAGTACTTGTTTTTACTGACTGAAGGAAATCCCAGGAGAATTTCTGCTTGTACGATGAAAGGCAAAAACAAAGTTAGTGTTCAGCATTTGTTTAGCAGCAGCCCTTTGAGAGGCAGCAATGTTACCAGCAGCAAGGTCAGCCCCACTCAGCTTCTTCCTTGGGGATGACTTCTACAGACTGTGCATTTATCATACCGTTCCTATTTTTACTGTATGTGTTATTTTAGGTTGTATGTGTTAGTTGGTAGAATCCAAATCTTTGGGTCTTAGAATGCTCAAAGTATTTTTCATATCAATTGTTTCTGTGCTTTAAACTATTTCCACCTATGAAAAGTTTCAGAGGAATGTTCTACTTTTGAATAAAGGATAAGCCTATATTTCATAGTTCATTGCCTTGCATTAAGAATCTAGGCAAATCTTAGCTGGTGCTTTCAGCTGGTGAAAATTGGCGTCTCACAGGCAGAATTGAAGATGTTAGCTGGGTTGCTGTCTTCTAAGTCTCAATCTGGGAAGTTGCCCTTCTAAGCTATTATGGCTCTAACATAGGATTCAGTCCTCCTGGGCTGTTGGAGTGAGGATCTCTGATCCTCACTGTATGTTGTCTGGAGGCAACTCTGTTTCTTGCCTCATGAGTCTCTCCAGCATGGCAACTTGCTTCATCAAAGGAGGCAGAGTGAAAAGTCAATAGAATCTACCAAGACAGAAATCAGTCTTTTGTAACATGATCATTAAAGCAACAGTCTATCCTTTTGTTGTATTTATTCTTTAGAGCAAGTCAATAGTCTACCCTACACTGAAAGGGAGGAGATTATACAAGGGATCATTGGTTGCTATCTTTGAAAAAACAGAGAATAATCATATCAGAATTAAACAGTGCATCCCATTAACCTCAGAAGCTTGAGCATTTTAATGAAGTTGTTTTGATTTGGCTTAAAGTTAGATCTGAAATAACACAAGTAAAAGAGACTCTTAAAAATATTATCTTGCATTTCTGTAAGAGGTTAACTTTTTAATATGCACATTGGTACCCTTTCCTCAGAGAATTGCTAGCTTTTTTGAGACAAGAGTGTCTGAAAAGTTATGGTGATTTATAAGTATTTGCTGTTTCCCTGAAAACTACAAAGCTTGTGTTGTCATATGCCTCATTCCAATTAATTAACTGGGTTTGCAAACTTCTTCTTGGAGCAGTTTTACTGAGTGAGTCAAGTGTTTTACAATTAGTGAAGCATCTCAGAACATGGGAAATTGTGGTGTTTGCTTCAGAAAAAAAGGATTTTTCTCTTTTCTTATCATCTGTATTTGTCTCACTGTAGTAACAGAATCATGATATGGTTATATCTGGTAGATTATCAAATGGCATTAATTCATTCTCTCTTGGATTTCTAGATTTTTGGTGAGGGCAAGTGTTCAGTGGATCCAGGTACATGGTCAAGAGATCAAGGCGGAGAAAGGAAAATTATATAAAATATCTGGAATGACCCTTAAAATAACCCTCCCCCTTTACCTTTGAAAGACACTGAGTCACAGAGAACTGAGCTTGTTTAGCTAAGAGGACAAAGGTGGCTGGAGACAACAAGCTAAAATAATGCTCACATACGGTGAGGAATTATATGATACACAGCCATTTTAAAGTTGTTCCCCAGGAAGGACCTGAGCAGGACTGTTCTCGCTGATGGGAATGGTATTAGATTTAATATCAGGTGAATTCTTGATCTCTTTCAACTCAGTCTTTAAGCTCATGCGGAAATTGCAATGCATTAAGATAAATATTGAAATCCCATTAGCATGTCCATTCTGTTTCTTGCTGTATCCTATAGCTCACTGGAAAGTATCTATCAGAAGTATTTGGAAACATGCATTAAGTGCATGAATGAATGAAATCCTACTTCCATGACATGCTGGTTTAATGACTATGGACAAATTGTTTCTTTTCTCTGGATTTACGTTTCCTCGTATTTAAAAGGAAAGTTTCAGCCTGATTAATCTTTAAAATTTCGTTCAGTTCTACTGTTGTTATGGTAAAGTATCATGACGAAGTTATAGCCTGAAATATGATGAAGCACAGTGACCTAAGAAATACATCCAAGGGCTCTAGATAAACAACATATGACTTATGGACTCAGTTTACTGATATGTAGGCCAGTTTCTCCTTGAATTTTTCTCATTATATCTTTACTATGTAGTAACATCCAGAACACCAGAGCATGTAAAGTGTATATAAACTGTTAACTTCCTAATAGGGGTGCTCAGCCTTGGGATCTGAATCCATTGAGTTAGTACCAGTATTAATTAATCTGCTTTTTCCAGCTCTGGTGTCCTTGATCTGGACACCAGATTCAGTGGTGAGGGAAGGGGCATACAGAGACTAAATGATGTAAGAAAAAAAAAAAACTAGTAAAAAATACATGAAGTTTACAATAAAAAATTTCTTTAAGTTCTAAATTTCTGTGGTTTAACAATAATAATAAACATTTGTCAAGCATACTTTGTACCATGTAGTATGATTTATACAATAATACCTTCAAATATTCATAATACGACTAAACAAACCTATGTAGAATATAAACTAATAGCTACTAGCTATTTTAATCTTATTCTGAACCAGATACTATTAGTAGTTCATTTTAATACACATCTCCCTGGTAGGGGACACATATTTAATCTGGCCCCAGATCACTAAAAGGTGAAGCCACAGTTTGAACTGCAGTGGTTCGATTTCAGGTTCTTCATCCTTAGTCATGTTGCTATACTGAACACTAACTTTGTAAGGTCAAGATCATGAATTCATTCTTAGTTAAACCTAAGTTCAAACTTTGTGGCTATATGCTTCTTTTTCATTTCTTATTCATAAAAATTATTTGCATACAAATACATTATTCTACAGTTCTTTCTACTGTGTAAGCCCTAAGTAAAACTTCAAATTGCTAAGTGTCTGATTTGATACATTGTTATGAATTAATTCTATAATACTACCCTGTCTTTTAAATGGTAGGTGGAAGTTACTATCATCCACATTAGTCCTGTTTCAAAGGTTGGGAATGGAAAAATATTTTCTGAAGTCATGTCTGGGGTATGGTGGGTGGATGTTTGGCTTGCACTGAGAAATTTAACTAAAAACTCCAGAATTACTCAAATGTTTGGACTGGTGAGACAATGTTGTGGCCAACTGGCAGCAGAAAGACTTTCATCAAACCCCTGAAGAAATAGGAAAATGAGGTTTTGGTGGTGTGGATGTATAGCCATCTTTATTTTGTTTTAATCTTCTTAAATTCTCACATAAGAATTCTGAGTCTTCATTTTTAAATACCAATTATGACTGTATATATCTATATGGGAGACTTGAAATGAAATTGAAATGAAAATAGTCTAAACAATTTGACTATTTTTTAAAGAAAATTGAGATGCCAGTGCGGAAGTGGAAAGATGTGTTTTTTGAACATAATAATTTACTCTGGTGTATTTACTCGGATGTAATTGAGTATCAGTTATCACTTCAGTTTAGACAACTTGTAGATTCATGTCTATATGAATCAGGGTGTTACTCTATAAGGTAGTGTTAAAGAAAAATAAAATGGAAAAAGGCCAGAAACTGGGTGCTTTGTAGGATATGTGCAGGCTAAGTGGCCAGTTCAGAACTCACCAGGCATGACCCTGTAGAACTTAATCTGGAAATAAGCAGCCCTGGGTTCTAACCATGGTGGTGTGACTGACTTAACCATGTGGTCTTGGGCTCACATAACCTTCTCTGTACCTGAGTTTCCTAATTTCTAAAAAATGGTGGGCCTAGGTCAGCTTAAACCACTTCATATCTGCTACAGGTTCTGTTGGGGTATTTCAAGAGGACCCACAATGTCTGAATCCACACAATGAGTGTTTCTGTACATCACCCGTTTTACAGAAGGTGCTTCCTATTCAGAGTTTCTTTAAAGATTCTAGTTTTTACAGATAAAAAGCAGTGATATTTAGAGCTCCTTCTGGATTCAATAAAATTTAGTTTGAAAATTCTATAAAATTTAGTTTGAAATTGTTTAACATAATAATTATTTTTAATGAATGATCCTCTTACTGAAAGCATCATTTAAGAGGAACCTCAGTGGAAGAGGAGAAGAATTTGACATTTTTCTAGAATTCTAAGATTTTTTTTCCATGTAGCTTTTAAAAATGGGTTTGTGGACATAATCATTTGTGCATCTGAGAGCTGGGAATTGCATGTGAATTCACTTTTCCAACCCCAGGCCTAGCCTGGGTAAGCTGAATGTGTAGACATTATTTTTTTCACACAAAGAAAATGGCCTTGTACTCTGATTTCTGTTGGTAAATAACATTTGAAACAAAAAATCCTTTAAGTGTCATCATTTCTTCCAACAATTCTTTCTTCTCCATTCCTCAGAGTGAACTCTTTGGAAAAGATAAATGAGAAAGTGAAAGGAAATCACAAGTGTATCCTAATGTCCCATCTGAGCTACTGAGTTGGTGTAAATACTCCTGACCATTTCAAGTGGCAGGAGGCAGTACTGCTCTGCTCACAGCCCCAAGATCAGTCGGGAGGGTAATGCATCTGGGATTTAGTGAGATAACTTAATGGCATTTGTGTGCATCAAGCTGGTGACTTGCCAGGATATATTATGCATGGAGCAAAAGTCACCAGCTGTATTTCTTGGAAATTAAAGTGGGTATCTACTTTTAGACACATAAGTAAATGCATAGATTGTCCTCCATATACATTCTACTGATTTCATAACTTCACCAAATTCTCCTTGAAGTTTACTCTGGTGGATTTGGTTGAATACCCACAGCTCTTTAGTGAGTGTTCACAACTCCAAGTAAAGACCACAGTGGTATGGCTGTTTCAAATGCAAACCAGTAGAGCAGGAGGAAGGCTTCATTTAGCTCAGTGCTGTCTTGGATAGGTACTGGCATCAGGTTTCAGCAAGATTTCCTGACAGGTATAATATTTGTTTGGCAGTAGAGTGGAGAGCTCCTATGAAACTCTGTACTTGATAATCATGGGGAAAAGATGAGTTAATCCTGTCTGTCCCTCAGAGATGGTCTGTGGCACCATTTCTTTCTCTTACACAACCCCTCTAAACACTTGCTGACTTGATGCAATGATGATCAATTATATTCTGCCATTTGGTTAGTTTGTTGGGATCCTCGGGGCTGCTTCTCTGCTCCGGTTCTATGTTTGATGACTTCTGCTGGGACGACTGGAATAGCTGGAGATGAAACAGCTTTACAAGTAGTAATTGCTTTCTGTGTGCCATCTTTTTTCCAGATTGCCCCAAAATTTTTAGTCTCTCAGTCCTGATCATCTCACCAATGTCCAGTCAGAGTTTATGTATAGATGCTTGAAGACATGTTTTTTTGGCTGCTCCTTTGGCTTTCTCCTCCTTGTCTTCCACGTTGTGTTCTCCTTGTCTTCCAGGTAGGAGGAACTTTATGGTGCTGAACCAGCAAAGTGTACCTTTTTTTTTAGGCCTAACTTTTGCACAGCCTCTTTTAGACACAAGTTAAACTTAGCAAAACAAACTCCAACACGGAGTTTAAATCTGCAAACTTTTTAACTGTCGTTAGCACACATGCTGCTAGCCCAGGTCAGCCAAGGGTTGCAGGCCCCCGTGGCCACATGGCTAAGCTCACATGGCTCACATCTTTACGCTACAAGATGGCCGATTCCCAGCTCTCCTCTATTGAACCTCTCTATCTGATTTTTATATTTGAATTTGAATCTTTGTTTGCACACCTGATTTCCCACCTTCCTGGAAACCTGTTTTACCTTGACCATTTTACTTCTCTCTCCCCCTACATCTCCCTGAAGGGAACTTTACTAAGGTTATTTTTACATTTTAGCATCTGTCCTGGAAATCTGCAATCTTAAACAGAAGGAAGTTCTCAGAGTTGTTGAACTTATGTGGTAGCTTAGGGTTCCCAAAGCACTTGTTTCATGAGATCTGGGTTGAAGCTAAGAAACCCTTTATGACCTGGCTTCTTAGCTTCAACCTTCTTAGCTTATGACCTGGTCTGTTGTTTAGGCAAGTCACTAAGGCCAAACAGCCCGTTGAAGGGGAAGGAAATCCATCTCTTGTGCTCCAGGAGATTTATAGAAAATGGACACATCTGCTGTTACACATATTTTCCCAAATGTTGAAACCACTCTGAGATGAGAATGTTATAGATGAGAACAAGGAATGGGCCCAAGTCTCTCAGCTGGTGAATATTAGAGTCATAATTCAAAGACCATTTTGGTCTTTTGTACACTTTCTTCAATTTACCAATAAGAAATACAAAAAAAATAGAGGCTTAAAGGGGGTAAGGAAAGCCGGTTTAGTATATGCATTTGGTCAGAAGACTTAGGGTAACATATGCCCAGCAAGTTAAGAAATTGCATGGTTCTGGGTCACTTTTGCTTTGGGGGAAAGGATTTGAAAGAGTTAATGGAGGCAATTCTTTCAAGGCTGCGCAGCATAGGAGGGATGATTTTAGATGAGGTAATGCTGTATGTAGATGGTCAGCAAACACCAGTGTTATTGTCCTCTCCCACACTATCAATTCCAGGAAACTATAGGAACACCAAGAGCAAACACCCAAATGACTTTGACCTCAAGTTGAAGTATCCCAACTTGAAATTATTTAACATTGAGTCCTCAAATGCTGGATTTCTGTTTAAATATACTTTATATGACTGCATCGATTAACATTGCAAACTCAAAATGGATCAATATGGTTATTAATTATAATTAATATAGTTATTAACTATTAATATAGTTTTATTTTGAGGTGTCTGGTGTGGCTAAAAGTGCTGCTAGGTTGGGGTTCATCAACACTTAGACATTGGGTGGGAGGAAATAAGACTTTTTTTTATGAAATAAAAGTAAACTCTAATGACAAAAGAGAGACTTGGGTCATGCTGTTGATATGAACATGCTATAAATCTATGTTCTCTTTTTTACCAATTGAATGAGGAAAAGCAATTTCTTCTCTCAGAGAAAGAAGGTACAGATCTTGGTAGTATATTGGACATGCAGATAAAGGAGAAAGAGATAGATGGATAGATTGAAAGGAAGAAAGAAAGAAAGCTACATGGATAGCGCCAAGTTTTGACTTTCAAATGACTTACTTAAAGGAAAAATATTCTACAACAGAAGAGATTGCCAGGTATCTTATACCAGCTGAAGTTATTGAAAACTCCAGAAACACCATCTTTGAGAAGGCTCGTATTAAGAATCCCTGTAATTACTACTTAACCATGGGGAATATGTGAAATAGATTAACCAGTGTTGACCATAGTTAAGCATTAGTGTGTCACATACCCCAGTTTACAAAGGAATTTTGTACATGTATATGTGTATGTATGTATTTCATTGTCTATGTTCCTTCGTATCTACCTAAAAGTATTGCTAATTTAGCCTTTCTGCTTTTCTTTACAACAGTTAATTTTATTCGTTAGCTCTGCTTTTTTGACTGAATAACCTGCTTTAGGCATCATGGGACACCTAGAAATTAAAGCAAGGAAACAAAACTAGCAGGATGCTTACTTTAGTTGCAGGCCAAGTACATAAAAAAAAGACAAATGAAGAAGGCAAGCCTATAAAGAGATGTTTGTCATACTTTTCATAGGTCAAGCCCTCTACTCATTCCTCCCCCAGAGTATAGTCTGAGAAGTTGATTTCTTGCTTTAGGTGGTACCTGTGTGGAGGGCAGGATGCAAAGGGTGAAGCAAAAAAGAGGTAAAGGGTGAGGAATACAATTACTGTGTGAGGAGAATTCACCAAGGTACTATAACTTTTGATAGCCATAATGAATGCTCTCACCCATTAGGAAAATATTTAAAACCATTAAAATCTGTAAGACTTCGGACTTTCTAGACAATTCGCTTTTGGAAGATTTTCCTTTTGAAAACTGAGCTAATGTTTTCCTTTATCTCAAAATTATATACTCTTCAACCACAAAGTGGGGATGCACTAAAAGTCTTGGGGATGATAGACTTGGTGGTAGTCTGCTGTTCTTACTAGGGGGCCAGTGACAAGTAGTGGGAACTGCTTGCCTGAGGGCAAGGCAGTGAGTAGTCTTGGCCAAAACCCACCACATCGATTGGAGGCCAGAAGTTCGTTAGCCACTTTCATACCCATGAGTTTTGCTTTCTCCTGTAGGCTCCTTTCCCCAGCCACACAGAAGCATGTGCACATGCATGCATGCACACAAACATACACACACACAGAAGCAATTACTGTTAACACTGCCCCTTGGAAAGGGATGAAATTAGTATGCTCCCCACTGAGATAACTGTTTCCACTGAAAATGAGAATTATAGAAATCACATTTTGATTATTTTTCATTTTATAAAAAATCATGTTTTTAATGATTATTTTTCTAAAACAGGTATATCTTGGTATGCCTGGAAAAAAGGAGGAACAGCCAATTTGGGTGTCTCTTCTATCACTCACAACTCTCACAGTCATCTTTTCCCAGCTCATTTGAGTTTGCTGGACAGAATTAAGAGCTCATTCTTCCTTCATTTGTGCAAACCATTAACTTTTTTTCTGCTCCTCTTACGATCTTCAAGGTTTCAAGGCTGACCCTCTAATTTCCAGCTGCTCAGTGAGAGTGAGTTAGGGACATAGGGTAGAGCAGCAATTGGCCTCCATCCTGTTGAGGTTTGCTGAGGGCATCATCTGCCATCACCCACTGATGCTGTGTCATTTTTAACTTACCTTTGTTCTCTCTTTTGGCATCTGACTGAGGAAGAAAAGATTAAAAGTCTTTATTCAGCATTTCATCCCTGATTTTTGAAAAAAAATCTAGAACATCTAAAGGAAGCTTCCTGTTTACTATTACCAGTATATTTGTTTTGGCTCTGAGGATGGTACATCTTTTTCCTCTGTCATAATCATTTGTAATTCAGAAGATTCCAGAATTTGGTTCTCTTTTCCTCTGACACCCAGAGCAGCATCTTGAATATAAGATAATAATAGGATTTTTGTATTTTCAAACAGTTGCTGAGCTGTGGATCCAGGCTGTCTCCAGAAAGTCATTCAGGGCAGTTTGCTTTGGGAGTTTGGAGCGAGGCTCTAAATCCCCTTCCATCAGCACATTTGCCAGGAAATTTGTTAGCAGTTGTTTTCATATAATTTTCTAAGAAGCCAGGTTCGCCTGTACAATGTCTCTGAAGGTTGCAGTCAAAGTGGGAACTGAAGGGATCTTTTCCCCTTTGTCCTGCTTTACCCAGAGACAACTCCCTTTATCTTTTCATGTATTTATTTGGCATAAAGGAATTATCTGTTTTTTATAGAAGCATAGAAAATGATAGGCATAGGAAATAAGTTTGGAGCTCAAAGACCCTAGTCCCAAGGTGATGAGTCACAGAACGGGGTGTTTGATGAGAGCAGGTCAAGGGGCAGCGATGGACAGTGATGAGCATCTTTCTGAGGACAGCATGGGTATCTGCAGATCAGAGGCCTGGCTGAGCAGCTGCTGAGCTGACAATGCTCATGGGGTTCTGTCTGCTGTGGGATTTTGGGGAAAGGAGAAGGGGTGAGTTTGGTGGATTTGGAGAGAAACAGGCCACTAGGAAAGGGATATTCTACCTATCATGTTACTTTTACCCCTCCTATCCCCTTCCAACACACCTATTGCTTCTTTGTTCCCTGCATTTCTGGTGGGCAAGTGTCTCTTGGCCAGGTTTCGAGCTTTTGTAGAACAGCTGAAAATGTGATTATGAAGGATTTTACCAAAGTAAAATAGTCATATAAGACGACTTTTCTTTTTAACTGGGGTTAAATAATGGGATTCTGTCCTAGCTTATGAATCCATTCGGTCAGTGTTGCTTTAGGAAAACAATAAGAAGAACCAGTTAATTGAATTCTGTTTTTTATAAGACCTCTAATCTCATAGCTTTATTTAAAGGCATCCAGAATGGAGGAGCACTTTGATCTAATTCCCCTCTTCCAGACATTCTGGGTCTGGTTGTTCCTGATGGGCTCAAGTAGGACACACTGGTTACTGTCAGATTCAAAACAGTGTGACAACCGAGTCTTGTCTGCTGGATAATTGGACAGGTACAGGGTGAAATTTCTATCTCCCTGTCAGTGTGTAATGCTGAGGTGATTTCATAGAAAGGAATTCTCTAAATTTCTCAATTAGGCCTAGCCGAAAAATTTAGTATCAAGCTGGGTGAATCTTCTCAAGATGACATCAATTAAGAATGTGCTTTTTTACAAGACATTCCCTTTACCTCCTAGATTCCCCAGAAACCTGATATCATCTTTGACTCTGGTCTACTTTATAGCTCTTGTAGTATATTTACACAACGGAATACTATTCAGTTATCAAGAAGGAAACTCATGTCATTCTCAGTAACATGGATAGAGCTGGATGGAATTATGCTAGCTGAAATTCGTCAGAAGGAAAAAGATAAATACCAGGTGATCTCACTTATATGTGGAATATAGAGAAATCAAGCAAAAGTACAAGAAAAAGTTAATACTAGTAAAATAATAACAGAACTGAAGCATATATAAAGTGAGTGGGAGGGGTGGAGGACAAAGTCGAGGAGGGATGAGCACAAGGATTCATGGGTAATAAGATGGTGGGAGAATTATGGGGTATACAATGATATAAGAAAATAAATATATATATAATCAATAAAAAATGAATCTGGGCACATAAGGCAGAAAGAGGCCTCTGCCAAAAAGGTCCTTGACTTTTAGGCTTCATAGGACAGTGATGTAGATAGATTGAAGCTTCTTTAACCCTTTGACTAAATCTACATAGTTTGAAGGAGGCTAAGAGTCTCCGTGTAGCCAAACCATCAAACGTTATCTCCCCATCATTGTTGATTTTGATACTTTTATACCCTATGTGTTTGGCAGTGATCCTAATGCATAGCTAGATGGTAGACATCTCTTTATGCAATTAATGGGCCACATAGACTAAAGCTCTCCATTCACCCTGCAAACCCCTCTGGGTGGTATTAGCACAGACTCTACACAGTACAACCAGCTCACTTCTGCACCACAGCCAGTAGTGTTTGTTCCATATCCTGTTTTTGCTGCTTTACTTGTTATTATATAGACATACAATTTTATTGTATGTTATATGACACATTTCTATGAAAACTAAGTTGAATGCTTTGGAAATATTTGGAAAATAGAGTCACTCTTAAATTAATTGTTAAAAAAATTAAATGTTAAGGATAATGTCTGGTCAATTGCTTCTAAGTTCTAAGCATTTTCAGAGCATAACCAATTGATTGTAAGGCAATTTTGTGGTTTAAAACAAGATAAAATAATGAAAAATGAAATAGGGAGATTCATTGAAAGGACATAATGAAATAGCAAAATTAAAAGACTTGAGAAAAGTAGAAACTCTGAATATTAGAAAAATTCAACATTTTTATCATTTTCAAAAACCATACTCACCAGTAATCATATGCCTGTTTCGTTTTTAGAATCCGAACAGCTTGATTCTCCTTAATCTCCAACTTCTAATGTTACATGATAAATTTTCATAAAGATAGGATTAGAGAATATGGTGGTGTATCTAAATTAACTAAGGAAGGGATACTTAATGCTCTTGAAGACTGTTATGTGTTACTAGCTGCCTCCTTATCTTTGTCACTGCTTGTAAATTTTTGCTATTTGATGCAGGGAGGGGTGACTGTAGTCCCCAAAGGTTTTGGAGCTTGACATGACATTGTAGCATACTATGCAGTCTGGCTTAACATTCTTTTACTTATACTCAGACTAAGTTTTTTCACTGTATTCTCTATTAAGTTGATATACATAGTTATTATCATTAGCATGCACTATTTTAAGACCACCACATATGCTCATCACTGAATTCACCATTATGAGGGCCAAGATCTCGTTAACATAAAGTGGAAGTGTTGTGCAGCTGAAACTGTGAAACCAAACTTTAAACCCTCTTATTTTCTCTTTGATGGAAAAATTGCTCTCTGGCTAATTAGTTATTAGGAAAATGTATGTGGTGAACATGCTGAAGCAAATAACTTATGGTGAAATTAGAACTTTCAAAGACAACTGTGAAAGGTATGTCTTAAATACCTGGAAGTACTCTGTGTATTTTTATTTTTTAAAATTGATTGCACACACACACACATATATATATTTATATATATATTTACATCATTGTCTATCCTGCTAGTAGTTTTATCTAATTATTCAACACCTAAATTATTTTCATACAGATTTGAGGAATTCTTTCATTTTCTTTTTCAGAAAGTATTTTATCTTGAAATAATTTTGAATTTACAGAAATGTTGCGAAAATAGTATAAATTTGCATAGGAACATCATTTAGCTTTCTCTGATATTAGTGTCTCATAATGGTGCAATAATACAAACCCAAATATTAACATGGTCACAAAACTATTAACTAACCTACAGACTTTATTACAAATACAGCAGTTGAAACAGTTTTTCAAACTTCACATTGTGACCCACTAATGCCACAATTCTCAACTTTGGCTAACATTGGAATTGAATTACTGGAGGAATGTTTAAGTTATTTATTTAATAAATATGGAATATATTTAAGATCTACAATGTGATTTGATATACATCTATATCAAGAAATTATTATTAATCATTAACCTGTCTTCTCACATAGTTACTATTTTTGTGTATGTGATGAGAGTCTAAAATGTACTCTCCTAACAAGTTTCTAGCCTTCAATAGAATATTATTAAAGTCTCTTAATACTGTAAATATCTTTTATTACTAAATAATAAGTAATTAGATACTAAATAAGTATAATGTATTATACATATATGTATATGAGTAATTTTATATGTATAATGTATAGATAGAATATAATTTTCTGCTAATATTATATATTACATATTGTATATACTATATACATATAATACCTGATAAGCTAATTATTATATTATTTTAAATTATATGCTATTGTATATTAATACATATATTATGATCACTGTATTGTATATTAGATCTCTGTATATATTAATTCTGCATAACCCAGCTTTGTAGTCTATGACTAGCATCTCCCTACTTCTCCTACTCCCCTACCTCTGGTAGCTACTCTTGTACTCTTGTGCTTCCATGTATTTGACTTTTTCAGATTCTACACATAAATGAGCCCATGGGGTTTTTTCTTTTTGACTCTTGTTTTCAAAATCTGGGCTTACGCCAAGTTCTTGAAGATATTTTCTTATGTCTTCTTATCTGCTCTTCTAAAAGATAATGAGGAAAAAATAAGGTTTTAAGAAGATTAAAGAGGCATTTACATGCAGGATGGATTGTGGGGAATGGTTGGAGATAGGAAGACTAGTTGAGAGGCTCTCTGACTCATAAACTTCTGATGTAAAGTCAGTAAGGATGTAAAGAAAAATGTGAGTATTGGAGAAGGTACAGTAGACCTCCTTGCTTGAATTAGTGAAAGATGGATAGTTAGAAGTCTACTACAACTTTGATACTTGCTTGGATACTGATAGAAGGTATCCACACTGATGTTGCAGGGATAGGAGGCCCTTGTATTGAGGCCCTTGTAACTATAAAGAAGTTTAGCAAGTATTTGCTATGTACGGAGGTCACAACCAGTTAAAGATGCTCCTGTCTCAGGAAGCATTTTTCTGAAAGAAGAAAGGATTGGTGAAGAGTCCTGGGAGGGTGCTTATAGGTCTTCTGAAGGGCGTATGGAAGGGGCCATTTCCTGTGGTGAATAGGTATAGTATTGACTGGGGCAGGAAGTTGATGCAAATAACTTCATGAGCTCAGCTCTCTAACAGCTCTAGTGTGTTCTCATTTGCCTTGCAACTGGAGATTGAGTCACAAAGGCCATTTTCCTTTGTGGAGTTGACATCTGTTTAGTGCCAAGCAGGGCTGGACTTGCCAAGTTTACTTTTCCAAAGCAGTAATGGGTAAATTTTGCTGAAACTCTTTCTCCAGTCCCTTTTCCCTAAAATACAGACGTCACATCTGAATGGCTTATGCTTTGGGACTCTCTAATTACGCAGACCTCATCATAATAACGTCACAAGGGAAAGATCTGTGTAAACTTTTTGGAGAATGGAGCCCAGAGTTTAGATTTTTTTGTTACTACTTCATTTTCACTGTTTCAACACAAGATGTGTGTCTATGGTTTAAGTAAACAGTTTTCTCCATCAGATCAGTGATTGAGGTAAAAGCATCCCGTCCATTGCCAGGTCAGGATGTTGTGGCAAATTAAATATTTCACTACTTTCTTCTAGCAGTCATGTGTTATTCAGAGGAAGCCAAGTTATAAGAATAATGACTTTGATTGTTTAAAATAAATCTTAATAGCATTTCTGATTTTCTCATTTTTGCATGTACCTTACCTGCCTTCTAAAATTGTTCCTATTTTGTCCTCATGAGATAGGTAAGGAATTGGTTCCTTTTGTAGAAGACTCTAGTTCCATAGTAGAACTTCCTGTATAGGTTCATTCATTTGTCTTTTATCAGATACTAAATAGCCCCATCTGACTTTTGACACTCTGAAGTACCAAGTCCTTGCCTTGTTTTTCATATTCCCTAATATTCCAGTATATTGCCTTATATATAAGAAATGTTTAGCAAATGGTACTGAAAAAAAATCAGTTCACTAGAACAGGAAGTGAAAGGTCTAGACATTGAGCCTTTTGTGATATTGCCCAAAGTTTTATATATATATATATATATATATATATATATATATATATATATATACACACACACACACATACACACACATATTTATATATATGAACACTTATATATGAACAAAATCATGTAGCATATCCTTTTTTTATAATGGTCAGTTTGCCATTTCTCAAACTTTCCTCCTGTATATGCCTACAAGTATATCTCTATTTATATATAAAAATAGAAAGAGATTAGTGCAGAAAAAATATTTAAAGTAATAGTTGCTCCCAAATGTCCAAACTTGATTTAAAATTATACATCAAAGTGCCAAGGCAGTTGATGAACCCCAAGCAGAACATGTCTAGAGAAAATGACATTTCTTACTTCAGTGAGTGGACACATTTCTATGTCCAACTTGGGTGAATTTTTCTCTGTAATGCAAAAGTCTTTTGTAAATACTTCACCTAAAAAGGTATTTCAAGTGATTGATAAGCTTATGAAAAGTTGCTCTGAATCATTATTATCAGGAAATGCAAACTGAAACATAAAATGGCCCAAACTACTCAAAGTAACAATCCTTAGTGGTCAGAAATGAACTAACTCATGGCTGTAATTTGACAAAACTGCTTTGAAAATAGCATTTGGTGCTGTCCATGAGGCTAAACTCACACATGCTATGATTCACCGGTGAATATATGCACCACACAGATGAGGGGTTTTGTCTCTTAATAAATAGTTACACAAATAGTGAGATATTAACCATTGAATTATTAGTAGTTGAAGGGGTAAAAAAATTACAGTATACTTATGTGACAAAATACTGCTCAGCATGAAAAGAATAAACTAAAACAGTGCACAATGTGAACAGATCTTTTAGTGATCTGTTTTAATTAAAGAATCTAGATAAAAATGTATTGAATTTAGGTGAGTTTCAAAATAAACTTATTGCTCATGATGGAGGTAGGACCAGTAGTTGCCATATAGAGGGTAGGAGGGAAACCAGGGAGGAGACATGAGGGAGTCCAGGGACTTGCTGATAATATTCAGAATCTTGATTAGAGGGTGAGAACATAATAATTAAATAAATATTTAATTGATAATTAAATATTTTGTGTATGTGTTTTGAGGGGGAAGGGAATAAGTAAAATCTTTGTGTGGTTTGTGAAAGTTTTATCTCAGTTTAAAATAATTATAGAATTAGAAGAAAAATGAATGTGTAGTTAACACCAAAATTAGGTTAAGTACAGATTTATTAAAATAATTGAACAGTATAAAAGAACAGCATAAAATATAAAAAAAATTATATATAAAAACAATTTTATTGCAAGAACATGGCTTTTTAATTTGAATTGTATTGATATTATTTGGAAGTAAGAGGAGAGGTAGATGACTGAAGGTAAAATAGTCATCATAGGTGAAAAAAGTACTAATGATTTTTGTTTACTAAATTTTAAGAATAAAAAATATTGGAAGTAGAAATACTAAGAAACATCTGGTTGTCTGACTTGGGTGTCTCTAAAAGCACACAAGACTAAGAACAAAAAGCTTCTTTAGAATTATTAAAGTCTATATTGGCTTGTAACAAACACATTTTTTTTCAGATGGTGATCTCTGTGGTTTTTCTTTATTAGCTGTATACCTAAGACTTGTATGATTGTCTGAGGCCTTCCCCTAGTCCTCCCTGCTTCATTGTAGCATAAAATAATGAACTGGCCTGTTGAACAGAACATATCTGATCCCTTATCCCACACTGCATCCTATATTTGGTTGTATTTTATAAAACAGTTGAGGTAGGGATTAGTACCATATTTAAAGAAACTGTGGCAGGAGGTTTTTTGAAAGATGGCTGAGAAATATCATTTCCCCCATTCTCTGGGACCAGTTTGTTTTCAGGAGCTACATATATCCCTGTCTTCTTTACACTAAAGTATGGAACAATTTCTTTACAGTTAAGTGTGGAACAGTTTTGCAATTCTTCAGGATGCATTATGGTCTAGCCTGCCATGATCTTGGGTCAGAGCAAAAAGATTCTGCTAATAAAGCTGTATCTCTAACTTGCTGCTCCCCTCTGATTTCAAATCCAGCTAGTTTGGACTAAGGCTTGTTCACTAATCTAGCTCCATAGTCAGCAGCATCAAACTTCCTAAAAGACAGCAGCTTTGGAGGGAGCATGGTTCACACCTCAAGAAACCAAAGAAAACTCATGAAATCTGTAATTTTGCTGTGTAACAAGGATTGTTATTCTGAAACTAAATGCACATGAAAATTAGAAGTGGGATACAAAAGAATGGTTTTATAGCAAGATAATTCTTTCAACCTAGATTATCTTGATGTTATTTATCTATAAGCAGGGTTTAACAGTGGGAAACTGAAAGTAAAATAAAACAGCATTTTATGTAACAAGATGACCATCTCCTGATTTCACTTAGACAATCCCATATTTTAGGGTCTGTCACTTTGTCATTTTATTATCAATTTTCTATAAGAAAGCTTGTCATTAAATTAATTCTATTCATTCGTCTCAGGGAAAAACAAACAGAGGGAAACTAAAAATAAGAATTTGTTTTACAAATATTGTCAAAATTCCATAATCTCAGGATAGGCAGTACTTTAGGAAAACAGAGATTGCAACTAGAGATTCAGTATTGTCAGGATGTTCTCTTTCTTTTCTTCTCATTCCCCCCCTCTCCCTAGAGTTTTAGTATCATTTACTCTCTCTTTGTCTTCCTCCCTCCTTCCCTTCTTCCTCCTCTCCTCATCTAGCTACCTATCCACCTACCTACCTACCTACCTATTATTTATTAATCTGTTCTTTTTCCCAATAGGTGAGAACATTTGCATTGGTTAACTCCCAAGAGTGTATTTTTCTTTCTTCTTTTAAAAGTTATTTTTATTTTTAAAAGACTAGGTCTGACTATATTGCCCAGGGTTGTCTCGAACTCATGGACTCAATTGATCCCCAGCCTCAACCTCCCAGGTAACTGGGATTACAGGCACATGCCACAATATTCTGCTAAGAGTGTATTTTTTCTAGAAAGGTAAAAGTTTCCTTATTTTTCTTCAACCTTATTGAATAGAATTATAGGGAAGGCTTTTGATTGACAAAATTTGGATTATCTATCTTGTCATCAAGAAGAACAGAATTTTGTTTCCTGTGGTTAGGGACTTCATAGGAAGGTACATGTTTCCCCAAGACCTTAGCTGTTGCCACCTATGCTTTACATGTGAAAGGTGTTATGGGTAGATTTTTTTCTCTAATTCTTATAACTTTTGCTGGCATTTAGAATTTGCTCACATATCAGAGACTTCATGAGCTTGTAATACTTTGTATATTATCTTCCCTTCATGGAAATTATAGGAATATATTATTTTTTTTGTGATTTAAAAAATACTAAGAATAATTATGAAAGTTTGAGCATTTTTTAAAAAGTAATATATTCTACTGATCTGCAGTCAGTTCTTTCAGCTAATATACAAACAATTAAAAAATTGACATTTAAAAATACTTTCTTGGATTATTTTCATGAATTTTGCTTACTTCCATTTTTCTTGAAAAATAGTGAAAGAGTACATTTTCTAAAAAAGTGTTTAAGTTCATTCTGTACTTCACAGTAAAGTACTTCACCTCACTAAAGTTAGGAGTAAACAAAGGAGCCTGCTAATCTATTGAAAATTCACATTTTTTCAAAACATTCTAACCATGCAATAAGACATGAAAACAAAATAAAAGTAATACTGTGATAAGAAGTGATTATAATGACATAGTCCTAGTCATTATAATATCTCCAAATGTTTTTCTCTGTTTTAAAAAATTCTGTAATCTATATAAAATTTCTTTGGTCATATACCATTTTCTTGCTAAAAAAAATCTTTAGTTGTTTCTCATTGCCTAGAATATCAGTTTCCAATCCTTTGTGACTATGTATGCCAATACTAAACTAAATTTTAGTTTTGCCATTAATATATAAATTAAATACATATACTGTTATACTGACATTTTGTGAACATCAGAAACCAAAACATAAAAACACAAATAAGTAAGCTGATACTATTCTATATATATGTATTTACACATGTATTTGTTCATATCATATAAGTGGAACATCTAACATTTGGTGAATTGCCTCAAGTTCCTCTGGATATATATACTGTGCTTTGCAGACTAACAGTCTACAAAATGAAATTTAAAACATATCAAAGTCTAATTCATAAAGTCTTATCTTATTTCTAGTATAGCTTGCATAAAGAGCTATTTTATAACTTCTTTTCTCTTACAGTTATCATTTGTGTTCTTAAATGCTTCAATTCCCTACATAGGGTTATATTCTGAAAAGCACCATTTCTCAAGTTAAATTTTCTGGAAGACTACTTCCACAAAATATCCTCTGAAAAAAATGGTTTCATTGTCAAATAAGTTTAGGAATTATTACATTTGGTATCCCTTCCTTGGAGATTTCACAACACAAATACCAAAGGATCAGAGAAGTCCTGAGGCACATAGCTCTAACTCTACATGACTTAAAAATTTCCAAGCTTATTTGACCATGAAATATTTTATTCACATAAATACTGTTAACATTTCACAGAACTAACATTCCATGGAATGCACTTTATAAATGTTTCTCTAGAGGAATTTGTAGATTTCTTTCTATGGTATATTTATTTTCATATGTGTCAACGAGAGTGAAGAGAAGTTTGTGGTTTAATGAGTTTGCAAAGGGTCCTATCACATTTCAAACATACACTTTAAGAAAATACTGTGTTTACCTATTATCATAGAAGACTTAAAAGGAGGTTTCTTTATATATCTTGGAAGGAATTCTCTTGAACAGATCTAGTTTTGCTACAGATTGTGACAAACTGTCTGAACATTGCCAATCTAACCCCCTAAATCTGGTTTGCTTTTCAAGGGAAGATGGACTATTGCATTTTGGATGTAATAGAACCTTTTCTTCAGATCTAAAGTCAGTGTCACTGGGAATACTTCATTTTCATTGCATTTCTAAGATGACAGACAGCTTTTCCTCCTAATTCTCCCATGTCCATCTCATAACCTTTGTGATTTCTCCCTGCCTCCTTAAAATTGTTCTGCTTCACTCCACCTTTCAAACTGCCTAGCAATTCTTCAACAATTTGATAAACTGAAGGAAAGAAGTGTTCAGCTTTAGCATGAAGACTATGTGCTATTATTTGTAATATAAATAATTGAAGATCCTTCCAGACAAGAGGCAGTGAAAGTACAAATTCCACCAGTCATTGACAGAATAACTTTTGTCTATTTTTAACCTCCGTCTTCCCAGAAAACAGACACTGATACAAGAACTTATGGGTTATAAATTTTTAAGGAATTCAATGTTAGAGATGAGTGAAGGAAAAGAGGAATGAGGCAAATAGTTTGTGCCCATATAGTTATACCCACTTCTTGGAATTAACTGAATTGATACTCATAGAGAGTTTCTTGTAGGAGTGACAACTGGATAGAACAAATGGTCAAGAACCCCCAAAACAGTCAGAGAGGATTTTGGATTGTATAAAATAAGTATATAACAATGTAATGCCTGTGTCATCAAGTCCATATGAGCCATTTATTTTATTGGGTTAGCATTACAAGATGCCTCTATTTTTGTGAGGAAAAAAAAAATCTTTCATATTTCCTTTTTTTCCCTATCCTCCCCAAAACTGTCATATTTTCTGATAGGGAGGTGAAAGTCCAAGAAATCAGAGACTTCTCATGACAGCAAGGAACAATGTGGGGTAAGACAGAGCAAGAAGATTATGGCAACAAACAGCAACTGGTTCCAATGCCATCTTTGATAATCATTATCTCTTTCACATTCATTAGATTTTCCTTTTTGTCAGTCAATAGTGTAGTTCATCTGAGTTCTTTGCTTGTGGAATAATCTAGATTTCTATTCCTGAAAGGTATATGAGTTGGTCAGACTTTTTCTGCCATTTGTCTCTATTACTAGCACTTGTGGTTTTGTGCCCTCCCCATGAGTGTACATACCTGGACCAATGAGGGTGGGCTAAAAGGGCAGTGTCACCCTGAGGTAAGAAAAGAGAGAATGTGAAGACAAGGGGATGAGAGAAAGAAAGAGCGAGCGGAGAGGGGGAGAGGGGGAAAGGAAAGAGGAGAAGAAAGAGAGAAGATTTTTTGGGGACTGGGGGGTGCTCAACTGCCTCCCAGGCCCCCTGCCCCTGCTGCCTAGCCTGCCTGCTTGCTACACAATTGGCCCAGCTTCCCTGCTTGCTGTGCTTGTGTATCTGGCTCTCTGAAAGCCTGAAAGCCTGTAAAATCCAACGAGGGTTCTGATATTTTTCTTTACAGACTAATTGATGAGCCTACATGGGTTGGGATGGTTGCAGTACAAAAGGATTTTATTCCAGCTTACCTTGACCTTTTGAGTTATGATTGCTGCAGTTGCTCTTTTGCTCTTATCACTGGGGATGGGAGTGTGGAGATATGTCTCAGTGGATTTCTGCCACCCAGAAACCCCTAAACTCTCTTACTCTTACTGCAGAGCAACAACCCTAACTTTAAAAAAAAAAAAAGGTAATCATGTTTAGTTACTACCATGTGTACAGTAATTCTTTTATTTGACCTCTAGTCCATTGGAGTGAGAAGTGAAAAGTGCTTAACTGACTATCCTGTTTCTAATTCAGTAAAACTCCTGGTGAAAGCATTCCCTCCAGGAACCTGGACCTGGCAAAGTTTAGGATACAGGAAGGGGAAGCATTAATCTGCAAGGAGATCACTGGGAATGATGCTGGAATGGTTCACTCTTATTAGTATGCTTTGGTCCTCAGATTCATGTATTCCAAAGTCTTGTGTTCCAGCTTTTTGGGATACAAGCTATTTAGTCATTCTATTGTAGTGGCAGTATATGTGACTGGGTGCACAGCAACAAAGTGAATTCCTTAGTAATAGGTCAAATTTGCACACTTTCTTGATTAAAATAGTTTTGGCCTGAGGCAATGTCATCCAATTTCACTACATTTTGAATTAGTATTGTGGTTCTGGTGACAGCAACATGGGCAGGAGCAGGAAAGATATCCTTATCTTCTGATAGTTATAACCTGGCATAGAGAAGCACCGTTGTGCCTTTCAGGATGGAAAGGATCTGATGTGCTTCATTTGCCAGAAGGTATTTGATAATTTTACAGGTAAATGCTACTCAAAAGATGGTGGTGAACCTGTGCTTGATCTGTTACTTATCTTTAAAAAGTATAGAAATTGGGAAGATCTGGAAATTTCTTTAAGAAATTAGAAAATGTATGTATCACCTAAGCATCTGATGAGTTTCTAGTAATTAGTTTTACTGCATTATATAAAAACATTTTTTTCATAATATTTAGAAGTTGAGTAACAAGCAAACCTTCCTACTCACCACATGTAGATTGAGAATTATTGTTGTTTTAAGTCACCAAGTTGGGGGTAATTAGTTGTAACAGACACTGGAAATTAATGTACAAAATTCTAATTTTTTTCCCTTTTCTAGGTAACGTTCCACTTCTCAGGAAATCATGTAAACATTGAAATCTCAGCCCTTCCTTCATATGAAGTGAATGGCTTAGTTGAAGTTTTGACTTCTGGAGAATTTTCTTTAGCTAGTTTCCATAGTATCACTCTCAAGTAAGGCTACATGTCAATAGTCCATTTTTGTCACCATCCAACACAGGGTAGCCTCAATTTTTAAACTAGGTTTTAGTTACTTTTCTTTTTCAGAGGTGTGAATTGTATGTGGTGGGGCTGGCAATGTTGGGTTGACAATACCTTTATTTATCTTTAATTTCACTGGTACCCCTGGATCCCGGCCAGAGTGGCAAGACAGTTTGAATAGAAGGTTGTACCTACAAGCAGAACCTTTTCTTATTCTGAACCTCATTTGAAACTCTACTTATTATCAAGAAATTCAGTTTCATGACTACATCTCCTATCAGTCCTGTTCTGGAGAAGACAGTCACTCCTGAACTGCTCAGAGGTGTTAGTGGTTCCATCACTAGTGCATTTCATATTACTTTAATAAGGAGAGTGTGCTGTGGGTCCTCCAGGAATGATGGGTTTCAGAATGTTTTATTTTAGTACATTCCATGCTGCAGTAGAAATATGCATTTCTGGAAGGATAGCAGGGCCCAGTGGGATTTTGCTATGCCAGAAAGAACAGTTACTAAGTCTTTGACCCTCTGCTTGTGGTTCTTTGAATCAGATAATGAATAGTAAATCACACTGTAAGTCACTTTAAGTGATAAGGTCGTGCAGGAGTGGGATCCAAACAGATAGTAAAGAAGTGTTATCTAATGTGATTCTGGTCCAGTCTTGGTCATCAATCACTCCATGTACTTGGCTGCCATGGGAAAGAATCCAGTGGAGAACCAGTGACTCAAATCTCTGAAAATCACTTACCCTCTTAATTCCTATAAGACAATAGCATCATTTGCTCTTCCATCATCTTTGGTGACAAAAAAATCACTTGTGGTTAGTTGTGAGCTCACAATGTGGAGAAAGTGGGCCTGAGTCTGGTAGCTGCACAGAGTATAGGATGATCTCCTTTGTCTACAACCTCTGCCTGGACTCACCTTACAGTCTGCCTCTGGCAAGACTGATTCTCCACAGTCTGCAAAAATCTTTGGGGTGAAGCCTGAATTCTATTCTAGGGATCCTGGAAATAAGAAGTCAGGAAAATTACCTTATACATCCTAAGGATTTAATAGTCATTCCACATTCTGACTGACTGGCTGGGTGAGTTCTGAGAAAGAATGATATTCTATTGTCTAGATACACATGGGAAATACTTGCTCCCAACACCGGTTGTCAGTGTTCAGCTCAGCTAAACCTTTGGTGGAACAATTTTTCTGACTTGGAATAATTAGCTTCTGGGAGAAGAAAAGATGGCCAAATGCAAAATAATTAAGAAGACAAGGATTATGCATTTCAATAACTCACTTTCCTTTTCCTCCTGTCCCTCCCTGAAATGAAGGCAAGGGCCAGGGCTGGAATTCTTTCCAACTGAAATGAGAACCTGTCTCCATTCCGAGCCAAGGCAGAGTTAAATAAGCCATTGTGCCATGTGCTCATGGGTAATTAGGCATGAAAAGAATCTGCAGTCGGCTCCCTCCATTGTTCCTTGCAAGCTGTCCTTTTGCCATGTGCCTGAGCCCCCGGGTCTCAGGGCTGGCACTCGTTCAGAGATATGGATGTCGTCGTCATGGCAACTCCTCTGTGCTAAGCAACTTTATGGTCTAATATTATTAAGGGGGCAGGGGTCAAAAGCCAGTGAGGGACTTTGTCTGAAGCCTAGGATGACTGTGTCTGAGATGGGGCAGGACTGCAAGCTCATGGGAGCAGAGGGGATCTCAGTAAACCCCGGGTTGCCCCAGAAGAACTCTTTGAGGATGGGAGATGGTCAAATTGTGAAGTGAATAAAATTCATCTCCAAGACTCCAAGTTTCCAGTGTCTTGTGTGCTCACTTTCCCTGTAGGTACCTGGTTCCCTGCTGCTCCTTCCTGGGAAAGAATCTGCTTTCCGTAATTTCCATATGGTTGTAAATCTAACCACTATTCACTTCTGCTTATATTTCCAGCCTTACTACCAATTATGAAATGACCAGTAATTAGTGAACAATATTTGGGGAAAAGGTTCCTTTTCCCCAAACCCTAAAGTTACATAGTAAAAGAAACTGCCTTTTCATTCTACTTTAACTTTTGATTATGGATAATTTCAAACATTGATATTTCCAACATTGTAAGAGTTGTGTAATGAACCTTCATGTACTCATCACCCAGTTAGTTGCCTTCTTTATGATGTTCACCTTGCTTGACAGGTAAATATAGAATGGAAAGGACTCCTTATTCCTTTCACTGTTCTACTGCCACCTCAGCCAAGGAGAGTAGATCAACATGACAGGGTAAACAAGTTCTTTAAAAGTGACATGGAACAGAAAGTGCTGGGTGTTGCTTAAGTACCTTCGAGTACTGGATTAGGTGCCAAATGTCAGTACTTCTCTCTTTTCCACTGTTAGCAGGACAGTAGACTTAGGAATGCATAGAGCACTCATATATCCTGGCAAACAGGGACCAAAGATGGGTGACCTGTTTGCTTCTATTTCCAGTTTCAGTGTTTTCCTGTTCTCACAGGTTCAGCTTCACAGACTGTGTCAGTCTAGACCAGCAGCTTGACTCTCAGTGTTAATCAAGAGAAGTGTTCCAGAGATTTTCACAGCATCCTGAACGTCCGTATGAGTAGGTCTTCACCCCCACAGGCAGGAAGGAAGGGCCATGTGGTTCATGAGAATAGATTATAACAGGGTTATTCTCTGCCTGCTAATGATGGCAACATATGATACTCGCACATTGTACTGGAAATTGGTGTTGTGGCATGACAAAACTCTGGTTTGAAAAATAGGACAAAAGGATCAATACAGGGTTCTTTGTAAGATGTAAGGATGTAAGCATTAAGCTCAATTTTAGATTATCAAATATAATTTTCTACAGTGTAGGATTTGGCTACCTTGACAAGTGTAGACTTGATAACCACTACTATTACTATCTCCCTAACACTGTCACTTCTGTGGCCACTAACCACCCAATACATACCATTTCTAAAGTGTTTTCTTGCGCATTGCTACTGTATTATCTTTTTTCAGGTGAACAAAATGTCAGAAAATTTTCAGGTGAAAATTATTCAGTTATTGTATATTAGTCAAAGTCAGCAGAAAGTAAAAGATATCAATAACTGATAGTTCTTCAAGCACTAGTTGAGAGGAAAGCAAGAGACAGACAGATAAGTCAGGATAAATGCGACACTGTTCAGTATATTATAGATTGGTCTTTTTTAAATAGACAATGTGAAAAACTGCTCCTGTAACTGATTGAACATATGACGATTATTAATGCTTTACATTTTCACTTTCCAATAAAATACCTAGACTTTCAGTATAACCATTCATTCTATGAGATAAGTAGGTAGATGTATGTGCTTTCTATGTTATAAGTAAGGAAACAGAGACCCAAGGAAAGTGGCAATGAGTAATTAAATGAGTTGAACAAGGATCAACCACCTTGTCTCTCAATTCCAAGAACACTAGGACCATGCAATAAGATAAAAATATTGGCCAATGTGGTCACAATATCTTTTAACATCTTTCCAACCCAGTCTATTAGGTAAGAGTTCCAAGTGTTCTTTTAAATAATCCTTATTCTTCTATTGCCTTTTCTTTGCATAGATAAGGCTCCATAAAAATAACTTTAGCAAGACTCTGCTAGTTATAAGAAAGAGGCATTTAATGTACATTCACTCAAGGGAAAAGAAGTGAAGGCAATACTGCTTGTACCAGAAATATAATTTCTCTGGAGCTGGGGATCTGATAAGTTTCTGCGTCTGGTCTTACTTCTCTCTACCACTGTGTACCATTTTTCTCTCTACAGATAGATTCCTTTGCTTACCTGAAACTCAATTTTCCCTAAATTTAGCCTACATGTGACCCATTATGGCTATTCCGGTCTCTAAAATTTAATCTTTCTTCCTCTTTTCTTCTATGATCTATTTAGTATGTTCTCATGCTACTCCTTGCTCAAGGTCTTAGAAGAAATATGATCAGCCCAGCATGCTGAGAGTTTAGGATCTGCTGCCCTTGGATTTCCTTTGCATACCTGGCCCAGTCAATATGGCTTGGGTCAGGCTTCATAGAAGTAAGACATGATAGCTAAGCCTAGCCTTTGAGGATAATTTATAGAATAAAGAGGTGTAGAGAGCAGTCGTTGCAGTAAAATCACACTGGCTGACTCTGCTTTCTTCCCTCTCATTTCCTTCAGTGAGGGTCAAAGATGAGGCAGAGGATGTACCTAGGTTGCAAAACTTAAGGTTATACTCACTCTCGGGTACCAATCCTGCTCTGGCATAACAATGAGAGTTAATACCATCTTAAATATTATACCTGGGTGCCCCACTAAGGCCCATCTGTCCACCTAATGTATGCCTACCACAGGCAGCAATGCTAACTTCTGTGAGCCTTTTTAGGCTTTCAGATCTCTTTTGTCCTCACTCTGTATTTTGCATTACTTCATTGAAATTTTCTTCCCTTTTCTTTGTGGACATTTTATATTTTCCTCTTCTGTCTCCAGATAAGCTTAGTGTCTTGTCTGGCTCCCCTGTTTTCAACCAGTCTTAGATTTGGTTGCATCTTAACATACTCCCTTAGGACAATTCAGCTATACTCAAGGTTTCAACTAACACTCAATGTCAATAGAATTATACAGTTTACGTCTTCACATCAGAGCTCTCTCGATTGACTGTCTATATTCAATTTGCCTTTCAAACCTCCTCTTTGGTGTCTCACGGGAACAGCAAGCTCAATGTGCCCCAGGACAAATTTATAACTGTTCATCAAAAATAAAATGTTCTCTCTATTTGGTATTACCCATATCAGCTAATCCACTAGATCAGTCAAAACAATTTGACCTAGCTGTCCCCAACATAATGAATCAGGCATGAGGATTTTGATGGCCTCTCATAGCTCTTTTGCACTCATGTATGTCTACCTCTTCTCTTCTTTCCTAATTGAGACTGTGGTCCAGCTCCACTTGGTTAACAAAGTTATCTACATATGGATCTTCCTGAGTTTAATGTGCTTCACCTTCCAATCCATTCTCCACACTTGAGTCAGTTGTTTTCCAAAACTGGATTTCTGGACATGTTGATCCTTTGCTCAATACCTAAATGATTTACCATTATTTAAAAAGATAAAGTTCAAAATTATTGGCATGATATTCAAGATCCTTCATAATGTGACTCTGTACTATCTTGAAATTTCACCTACCAATTTCAAAATCTACGATTTAGTGTGTCACATTACAAATATTTAACTGTAAATCAAGTTGTTTCATGATTCTGTCTTTTTATTTGCTAGTCCTTCTACCACTTTCCTTGTTTACCTGGAAAACTCCTATTCATCCTTCAAGACCTACCTCAAATATAGTTACCATGTGTTTGTTTCTCTTACAGCTGGTGCTCTCACCAGTGCTGAATGCTGCCTCTATACCATAATGGGTTCATATTTCTATTATTCAGTATTTTTCCTACTCCCTTGCAATCATTTTTACCTTATAAGACTTTAAATTCCTTTCAGATCAGAGATTTGTTTTATTTATCTTCATAGCTATGTTTACAGAGCTAGCATTCAATACTCAGTATCTGTTTGGAGATGCTTTTACTTTTCTAAACTCAGTGACTGTTGGTGAATTAATAGTGCTTTTCGGTTCCCAGGTTATTTTCACATGATTCATATTGTGTGACCTCACTGGATCATTTCTGGAGTGGATTATTTGGGTCATGGTTTCCCACTGGGATTGAGCCTACTGAAGTGCAAGTTGGAGTGACTAGAAGGGAACCAAAAAGCTCAGGTCTGCTTTAGTGATAGTGTCACCCAGCTCGCCCTCTGGTGTAACTGTCCTCTATTTCCAGACATCAAGCATATCTCTCTTCTTGTATATTATCATCTCAAGAAGTTCCAGTTTATTTCCAGAAATCTGATGAGGCATTCAACAGAGCTGAATGACTAGCAATGTACTTCTTCCGTTCAAACCTTCAAAATCATAGTAGTGAAACAATTACTAAATAGTGTTTTCAAAAGCCTACTTGAACTGAATTTCATTGCTATAGCACTGTTTGCTTAATCTTCTGGACTGAAAAATATCTAACAACTGTGAAATATTTCTGATAGTCAATTCATTCATTCTTACCAGAATCTTGGCACCAATTAGTTTTTCTTATTTTCTGATTTAGCAGAGACTTAGGGTATAGTGCCAGACCAAGGAGAAGAATCTGGGAAGAAAGATTCTATAGATACTGTCTATAAAGTCTAGCTAGAGTGGGAGTCATGAGTCACTTGGAAGCAGAGGAATTAACTGACATTTTGGGTAGTGATAATGGGTGATAAAAAGGGCAAAGAGAGCAGGAAGGAGAGAAAGTATGTTTGGTAGGTTCATTCAACACTTTGATTGAATATATATCATGAACCAGGCATCAAAGCTGATGAAAAAAGTAATGAGGTGATGGTTCTGCATTCCAGGAACTCACTGTCTTCTATTTTAAGTACTGTGGTAACCTAGTCCTATGGCCAGAAGAAGGAGCAGTTAACTGAGTGTGAGAAGTCAGCAAAGTTAGGGAAGAAAGTTTTAGAAAAAAAGTAATATTCTATTTCTGTTTGAATGGGTGAAAGGAAGAACAACATTCTATGGAAGGAAGATGTAGCAAAAGGAGTCATTTAGCAACTATTTTTGGGTCTCTACTAAATATGATATACTTTGGGATATAGCAGGGAATGAAGTGTTCTTGAGAATGAATAAGATGGATAGTCAAAATATGTAGTAAGTAAAGTGGAAAAGAGAAAGTGAAAGTGGAAATGCAGTAGGTAAGGAGACATGAATTATAGGGAGGAGGACTGATATTTCAGATGGGGTGACCAGTTCAGTGTCCCTGGTAGTTGACTGCTGAATAAAGGTCTGAAGGAAGTTAGGGCACTAGGTATGTGATTATCAGGGGTAAGAATACTTTATGCAGAGGAAGCAATAAGAACAGAGACCTGATCTAGGGGGCAGACATGGAGTCTTTGAGATATGGAAAGGAGGTCAAACTAACAAGAATAGAAAGATTGAGTGGGCACTAGAAAGAAATGAGATCAGAGAGGTAAGGAGGAGGCAGATGATTTTGGGCTTTGTAGGTCATGGTAAGGACTTTGGCTTGAACTTTGAGCAGGATAGAGACCCACTAGAGGAGTTTGAACAGAGGAGAAATATATTTTCACTTAGGTTCTGACAGAAACATTCTGGCTGTTATATTGAGAAATGACTACTGGGAATCAAGGGCAGAAGCAGAAGAACCATTGAAGAGGCTGTTTTGACAATCCAGGTGAGAGATGATGTTGACCTAAACCAGAGTTGTGGCAGTTAGGGGTGGTGGAGAGAAGGGGTCAGAATTCATATTAATTATGAAGGTGAAACACAGAAATTCACACTACTCTGGACATGAGGCATAAGAAAAGGAATAGCTCCAAGTTTTTAAGTTGAAGTAAATTGCCATAAACCGAGGAAGGAAAAACAACAATTTTTGGGAAAACTGTTTTGGGAAAAACAACAGAGTCGGTTATGGACATGTTAAGTTGTGATGCCTCTTAGACATTCAAGTAGTGATGTTAAATAGATGGTTTGGGATATGGGAAAGAGCCAGGCTGAAGCTACACTATTAAGAGTGATTATTCCAAGATAAGGCATCATCATCACCACATAGATGGCATTTAAGTTCAAGAATCTAGAAGAAATTCTGCAGATCCTACTTGAGTAGTGGGTCAGTATAGGTAACCTTCATGAAGGAAGAATTTCTAGAACTTAACCTTGGGGTAATCTAACATTTAGATAGAGTAAACAGCTGAGGAACAACTAGGAAACTGAAATAAATAGGTGCAGCCAGAAATGGAGGAAGGAAACAAATATACTGAGCTGTTCTGGAAGACAAGAATATAAATTATTTTAAGGAGTTTTCTCTTATGTCAAACACTGTTGATAGGTAAAGAAAGGTAAGGAACTGGCGAGGTAGCAATGTGGAGGTCATGGGTAATGTCACAAAGAAGCATTTCAGTGAGCAATGTTGAGGGAAAAATGATGAAGTATATTTAAGAAAGAATGGAAACACACAAAAGAAATGCTCAACATCATTATTCATCAAGAAACTGCTTTCAATCCACATTGAATTGCCACTTCACACTCACTAGGAAGGCTATCATAAAAATGGCAGATGATAACACGAGTTGGCAAGGATTTGGAGACATTGAAACTCTCTGGTGCACTGCTGGTGAGAATGTAAAATGGTACAGCTATTTGTAAAAGCAATCTGACCGTTCCTCAAAAAGTTAGAGTGTGACCATATGAAATACCAGTAATTTCATTCCTAATATATACTGAAGAGAAATATTTATTCAAACAAAAATATATACATAAATGTTTGTAATTATTATTCATGAGTGGAAGCAATCTAATGCCTATCAATGGATGAATGGATAAATAAGATAAAATAAATAAAATATCCTGGCACTGGGGTGTTATTTGGAAATTAAAAGGGATGACTTGCTAGCACATGCTCATCAAGGGTGTACCTTGAAAACATTATGCTAAGTAAAAGAATGTAGCCATAAAGGAGGACATAATGATTTCTGTTTATATGAAAAGTCCAGAATGGTCAAATCTATAGGGACAGACAGTAGAATAATGCTTTCCTGGTTTGGAGAGATAACAGACATGAATGAATATATAACTACTAATTGGTAGGAGGTTTCTCTTGGGGGTGATAAAAGTGTCCTAAAATCAGACTGTACTAATCATTGCACAACTACTTGGATGCTAAAACCACTGAACTGGATACTTTGGGTGAATTTTATGGTATGTGAATTATACCACAATAAAGCTTTTTAGAAGGAAGATAGAATGAGAAGATAGATATTAGGAAGGGTTAATGAGGAGCACTTTAAAAAGTCATTCTAGGAGAAATGGAGAAAAATAATGCATTAGTTGAAGGAAAACTGGGTGAAGGAAGGAAGTTTTTTTTTAAGATCAGAGAAATATCAGCCTCTTTGATGATGTTGCAATTGATCTAATAGGGAATCTGAGGATACAGGAGAGAGAAGACTTGATAGGCAATGTTTTTGAGTAGGCATGAGGGAATGGAGATTTGGTTCATAGGTGAAAAGATTTGCTCATTGTGATTGTTTATCCACAATAATATCTGAGAAATCAAGCCACTTCCCCTATATGGAGAAATTTGAGATTGGAGCTTTTGAAATTTCTCTTAACTTGGTTTAAGCCATTTCATCAACTTAGAAAACAAGAGTGACTGAGAGTAAGGGTAGGGAAGGAGGTATTAGAATTTTGAGGAGGAAATCTGTAAACTGTTGTTTTGGAGAAGGAAACCAGAATGCATTAAGGAAGAAACGATTGATTTGTAGGGAATATTAAAGACCCGATGAGGCTTAGTGAGTATGCATTTTATCTAAGGTCCATTGGAATGCTTATGTAGTTTTCCCCTGCTATCTTCAGTTACATGGGTTCAGGATTGAAGTATTAAGGGTTGGATTTTGATTTTGCCAGATTAGATTGAGTTACAAGAAAACAGTCTCTGAGTCAGAAGATTGTATGCCGGAAGTTTATTAAAGAGTGCTCTCAGAAGCAACATCTGTAACAGAGGGGGGAAGGAGAACTGGGTGGAGGAGAGCTTGAGTGGCAATGTAGTTATAACAGGACTCACCCAATCCTACAGGGAACTGTGATCCTGGGATAACCCTAATGTTGACTTAGGCAAGAGGGCAAAGTTTTTATGCCTCTTTGCAGATATTTAGATAATGGAATTTTCTTGGGAAGGAGACATAGCCTTGAGCAAAGCGGCTTCCTTTGGGTGAGGAGAATTCTCTAAGAGGGGCTTAGCTGTGAGATGGCGGTAAATAATATTCTTAGTAGCTGGGGGAATAAACACCTGAGTTTCAAGGGGAGGTAATAGGTGCCAGACTACAGAATCCATTACAGTTCACCCTTTGTATTTCCTGTTGTATACATGCTTATAAGTTTAGTCCTTCTAGGAAGAGCTCCTCTAGAGTTCTGACTGATCTTTTTCTAGTTAAACTTGCACAACGAATGTTCATGTAACTAATTCAATGATACACTTCATCTTCCTATTATAAGTACATTATAGATTTTCTTCTCACTTGGCTATCACCTTTGCCCACCTATCTGACTTGTCTGGGCTATGACCCAGATGAGGTATATTTGAGTCCTGGTCACTAAGCCATTCTTAGATTTTAGTTGTTGTGTAAGTTCATTTGTCATCAAAATTGGGTAGGGGAGTAACTGGTGATACCACATTGACTTATCAAGTTTTCAAACATAGATCTTCACTTTTCTCATATGGAAGAGTCCTCTTCTTGGCGATCAGGGTCAACTTCTCTCAGTGTGGTGATATCTCTTCTTCCCTGCTGGTATTTTGGTACAAGTATCTTGAAGTGACTCGGTAACAACCATAGTGTAAAGTTTAATGGAACTATAACGTGCCTCAGATTGATTTTTATTTTGGAAATAGAGACCTCTAAGTCTTTATTTTTAGCTGTAGGGACAGGAAGAAAATATTCCCCCAGTGGCTTACTAGGACTGTGGTAAAGAAGGTCATGTAGTTTCCATACTGGTGTATTCTATATACTGGGGACATGGAATCATAAAAATATTCATTGAACAAACGTGTATACCAAATCCTGGAGAATAGCACCTCTTTCTTTCAGGGCATTATATCTGAGCTGGTGCTTTAGCTGCATGTTTGAAAGGTCATCCTACTGCTCTATCAGGTTGGCAGCTTGGGGTGGTATAGACAATAGGACTGGTAGGTTCTATGATTATGTGCCCTGACTGCATCTCCTTTTATGTAAAGTTTCTTGGTACAAGTTAATTTTATGTGGCATTCCATGTTGGTGGATCAAATATTGCGTATACTCTTAGTGGTACTAGCCAATGCCTTTTGGGTAAGAAAGGCCAACCTTGGGTTTCTCGTGATGATGAATTGCTACTCTTTATAACATGAAAGGCATTTAATATAATAAATTTGCTATCAGTGTCTTGTAGGTCTCTTCTACTGATAGGACCATAACTGGGGTTGACTATTTGCCTCTGCTGTTGGCAGCCTGAGCATTTGGCAACGTCAGTAGTTAGATCAGCATTGTTGAGTGGTACTTCAGACTGTTGGGCTCATGAATAGCTTCCATCTCTATTATCATGGCTACTTTATTATGCTGGCTTTGGGCAGCTAATAACAATAACTGGATAAATTATTCTATTTGTTGGTTGTTTATAGTACTCATTCCATTGTGGGTAACCCCTTGTGGGTATAGCCAATAAGAAAGTTTTGCACACTTTGTGATTACTCCCATACTTTCGTCCACATGCTACTTCCCCTGACCTCCTGTTCACAATCATCTAAACTTTGAAGGTCCTGATCAGCAAACTCAGTTAATAACCACTGCCACGAGTCCATGTATATTCTTATCTCAGGCTTCTTCTCTCTCCACACAAAGTATATGAACAGGTTCTCCACCTGATGTCTGTCTACCAGAGAGAATTTCCATTCACTGTTGTCTTTTGGTGCCACCTTAGAGTGGGGCTATAATAAATAGCTATGAAACCTGTTTCTCTTGTTGCCACACACTGCATCAATTCAGCCATGAACTAAATTGAACTAAAATTTAAAATTTAATTTTTTATAGATCACACACACATGTATTTGACATCATTGTATACCCCAAGGTTCTCCCGCCACCATGTAACCTGTGAACTATGATCTTGATCTCTTGTGCTCATTCCTCCCCTGATTTCCCATTCCCTCCCTCCCCTCCCCTTGCTATATGCTTTAGTCCTGTTGTCAATTTGTTAGCCAAACTGAGATTATTATTATTTTTTTAATTTTAATTTTATTTATATGTAAATTTCACATCTTTGCAATCCCAGGGATTTACCCCCCTACCCTTCCCCCTTCCCCTTTCCCTTCTGTCCATTGTTGTGTGCTTCAGTTTGGTGCTCAGCCTGTTTTGTCTTTTCCTCATGGCTTTTATTTGTTTATTTTCCTTCAATATGTCCCATATATTAGTGAGACCATTTGACTTCTGTCTTTCTCTTTTTGACTTGTTTCTGCTAGTATGATTTCTTCTAAGTACATCCATGTTGTCAAGAAGTCGTCTAATTTGTCATTCTTAATTGATGAGTAGTATACCATTGTGTATAGATACCACATTTTTTTCAACCAGTCGTCTGTTTTGGGACACTTGGGTTGCTTCCATGTTCTTGCAATTATAAATAGTGCTGTGGTAAACATCCGGGCACAGGTGTCCCTTTGTACCCACATTGAGGTCTCTTTTGGGTAGATTCCCAAGAGAGCAATTGCTGGGTCAAATGATAGATCCATTTTTATTAATTTGAGGGTCCTCCTCACAGCTTTCCATAGAGGTTGGACCAGTTTACACTCCCACCAGCAATGTAAGAGTGTTCCTTTCTCTCCACATCCTCGCCAGCACTTGTTATTACTTGTTCTTTGAATGTGGGCCATTCTTACTGGTGTAAGGTGGTATCTCATTGTGGTTTTGATTTGCATTTCCCTTATTGCTAGTGATAATGAACAATTTTTCATG
>PVHY01009353.1:0-56902 GCA_004024945.1 Uropsilus gracilis | reverse complement strand
GGAGGGGGGGGGGGGGGGGTATATGGGTAGATGGATACGAATATGGATGGAGGCTGAATATTGAGAAGAGCAAGGTAAGGAGGTGAATTTGTAGATGCCTGCCCATGACCCACATTCCTGGGTGACTCAGACACAAAGGTCCAGAAGGTTCTTTGTTCGCCAACTGGAGACTTTCCCTCTTGGTTTTGTTTTTTTGAACCTTTTCCCTCCAGCCCTGTAAAGAATTGACTGAACTTGTTCAGGTTTTGACATCTCCTAAGGTAAATCTGAAGTTTGGTTTGTGTCTTGTGTCCTTATCTTGAAAGGAATCGTGTAGACATTCTTTTTTGTTCACTGGCTTTGTTTCTAGTCATGCCCCTGGGGGCTGCCTACTTCATAGAGCCACTCAAGAACCATGGCTGAAAGGAGAACTTGACCTCCTGGGGTTTATTTCTCCATTTTTTTCAGCTTAAACCTAAAAGATGAATGGCTTTATCTAGTATGTGAACCAAGATGCCAAGGACTCCAGGGAGCTTGTGTTGTCTGATCTCCCAGTCTCCCTCACTCAATTCTTAGATTTATCCAGAAAAAGCACTTTCCTGTCTGTCTTTGGAATGATTATATAAATGTAACATTTCATCTAAATCAGTTCCTGGAGACCTCAGCATTAGATTGACTTTAATGCTGAAGGACCAGAATGCAATCCATTTAGGGAACCAGGAACATCTCAAAAATGCCCTTTCTTCCCATCCCAGCTGTGCCATGATGACATTTATACAAAACAAGGTAAGATAACATTTTTGCAAACCTTGAATCTCCAGCTCTGTGTCACAGAATAAAATCATCTCAATTTAATTATACATAACAAATGGCTATCCTCATCTCCATGGTGCACAGTAATCCCAGGAGTTCTTTGCAACTCCCCACCTCCACTAACCCCCTTGAGACCATCCAGTGAGAGCTGACATTGTCTCCCTTGTGGTCAGTCCCCAGAGGAAGTCAGTTGTGATCTAGGCTTCTCCTGCTGCTTGTTTATCTCAGGAGCTGTTGCAGGGGCTGGTCAGTGGATTTCAGTTGCCATCAAAGGAACTGGCATTAGATAACTGAAGAGGTCCAGACAGCTTTTAGGCTTTGGGGCTCCCAGCCCTGCCCCAGAATATAAGGGGTCTCCATTGGGCACAGCTGTTCATCTGCCCCAACCTGCAGTTTCCTTGCTCAGCATGGCCCAGCCCTGGAAGCCATGGAACAGACACACAACTAATGCCCCAAGTCCTCCAAAAGCCTTCTCCAGAGGTTATGTGGTACCCTTTTGCTTTAACTGCAATCTTTCTTAGGTTCCCAATCACAAAAGACGTTGGGTTTTTGGTTAGTCATTCCTGGCTTGTGGCCTGTCTGAGAGTATATGGTCTGCGTTTTCCCAGTAATATTTGTCCAGTACTTTGGGCCAAGCCTTGCAGGGGTGCTGAAGGTTCAGAAATAAGCCCCCCTGGGAGGTCACAATCCAGTTACCTAAGAGGACAAAGACTGCTATTATCTTGCTCACAAAAATTCAGAGTGATTCTGGGAGTTGGAGATTGGGGGACTCATTTCCTTCCTTTTCCAAATTCAGAAGTACCCTTAGATGCAACCGCTTTCTGATTTGCTGAGCAAAATATGCAAGACAGATTTTTGGCCTATGTCTTTACCCTAAAGATCACAAATCAGCACCTCTCAAAGTGTGAGAAAAACAGAGCTAAATATAAGTTTTGGAGTAACAAGTCTGGGTGAATGGAAATGAGGCAGCCTCTTCTAGTGAAGGCTCTTTGAAATAAGTCATCCCCAGGGCTGGCCTCCCAACCTTGGCTCTGCAGGCCTCCTGGGCTGGCCCAGTCACTACCCCAGGGTAAGAAAAACTGAGAATCTTCATGGCTACGAGTTAGAGCTGAGAGGCCTACATAAGGTGGGTGGGCTCCTTAGTTAGAGTTGCTCAGAGTTAATAACTTTGATTTGTCTGTAGGCAGTGCTAACAACCATTGTGCTAAAAGACATAAGCTGCACAGGATCCCCAGACACGAAAGGAATTGCCCTCCTCCAATTCTGTGGGTCATTTTCCCTTTGTGACTACAGCTAAAACTGCCTGGACCATGGTAATTTTGTATCATTTGTGTAGGACACAGCTGTATGGGGGTTGGGGGGGGGTAGTGGAGTGGGTTACATCCTTTCTGGAGATAGAACCTTAAGAAGAAAGAGTCCAAGAATCCTGGAAGCTGACATGATTCTTAGGGAGTTGTGGTTGTAGGGAGCTGACCTGAGGCCAGGCACAGCTCCTTCTCACCCTCTGACTGAACTCCCCAACTTAAAAACAATGGCCTGCAAACTGCTGAGCTCTGAGAAGAATTTTCCTGCTCTCCCAGTGCAGGTGTCCTTCCCTGCTGAGATAGACACAGATGAGTATCCTGTTTGTGTGAAGGAGAAACAAACTCTTTGGCACAAAAGGGGAAACAAGAGTTTGGGACACTGGTGAGTTCTGACCTCCCTAGGCTGCTCTGTCAGGTGGTAAGCTGCAGGCCCTCAGAAGGCAGAGAGGACTAGAAAACACGAAATGCTCAAATGTTGTCCCCTTCCCTGCCCTGGCCAGCTCTGGGATGGCTGCTATTTGTCATTAGGACCTCCCTAGGTCCTAGGGAACCAGTGGCTCACTCCAGATCTGGTGTGCCCAGGGTGCTGAGAAGACCAAGCAGGAAGAAAAAAAGCAGAGGTTAAAACTGGAAAAGGAGGGAGCAGCCCACATCCCCAACAGCAGACTCCCCAAGCCCTGCAAGGTCCCCCTCCAAGACCCTGATGCTGCCTTTGCATGCCCACAAGTCACAAGCCCTTATGGGCTAGCTAGAGGACCTCACTAGGCTGCAACATAGAACAAAGGACTACTCGGGACAAAAAGCCTGGAGACACTGACTAGGATGCGAATCATGGGAACAGAAGAGGATCCTGGGTAGGGAATTTTATCCCAACCTTCCTCAGTGAACTTGGAATCTCTCTTCTGAGTTTATCTTTGAGTCAAGTGACTTGTCACATGGCTCCAGGAGCCTTGGTTTCCTCATCTGGAGCATGGGGAATTGGACATTTGGGTGTGCTCTGTGGAAGGTCAGTAAAGCCTCTGGTTCTGTGAGTTGGGACTAAGGACTCAGGCCGCCATCTGCAGGTGGGAATTCCCCACAGGGAAGCCAGCACTCCAGTCTGACTTGATAACCCAAACCCATCCTCCTCACAGTTCTATATCCCAGCAGGGCCTCTTGCCTGTGGCAGGCTCTGTGCTTTCATGTGGTTTGCAAAAAACCATAAAAGAGAAGATGTCCTCATTGTCTCCTCCCAGAAGCTGATAGAATGAAGCGTATTCTCAGCTACCAGCTCAGGGAGTAGGTTCCTGCAAGTCATGTTGTCATCCTTACACTCGGTTTTCACGTTTCTTCCTTTCTACAGCAAGGGGAAATTCTGTCAGATCACAAACTGTGACAATCTTTCAGAAAGTGACCACTTAGAATCAATTACAATTTAACTACATATACCCTTTTACTTAGTACCCTGTACAAAAAGAACTGTGCACAAGGCTGTTTCTTAACAACGTTTATTTGCAGCGACAATAAAAGGAAATAGCCTATATATTCAATTGGGAAATGGTAGAAGAAATAACAGTGTGTCTAACTGTGAAATCCATGTTATGAGCTATTATGTAGTTACTAAAAAGCAGATTGGAATCATATATAGTTAATGATAAATAGACTCATTGTGTATTGTAAACAAGCAAATTGCAGGAAATAACTGTGTATGGAAATGGGCCAGGCATGGTGGTGCATGCCTATAAGTGGCAGCCTAGGAAGCTGTGGCCAGGGTCAGGGGTCGTGGTTCGAGTCCAGCCAGGGGCACGTAGCAAGACCTAGTCCCAAAAAATAGCTGGGTGTGGTGGCACACGCCTGTAATCCCACCTACCTGGGAAGCTGAAGCTGGGGATTGCTTGAGTCTGTGGTACCCCGGGCAACATGAGCCTGTGGTTCTACAGGTAAAATTAGTGAGACCTAGTCTCAAAAAAAAAAAAAAGAAAAAATAAATGAAGTGGGTGTGGAGACAGAAAGGTTGATGTTTTTTAATAACTCTCAAGACAGGCTTAAAAAGCTGATAACAGAACTGCAGCATACAGCAACTGAGGAGGCAGGAGGGAAGGCAAAAAAAATCAGGAGAGGGATGAGCGCAAGGAATGCTGGTGATGGTTCATGGGTGATGTGGTGGTGGAGAAATTATGGGGTATACAATGATGTAAGGAAAGATATATATAATCAATAAAATTTTAAGTCTCAAAAGAATGCATCAAACTATTCATAGAAATTGTTTGATATATTGCAAACAAGCATTTTGAAATTTAAAATATTAGCATAGTAAAAAGTTGGAGGAAGGAAAAAGTGTCAGATTGCTGCCTCCTCAAAACATATTCACTATTTCTAACATAATCAATCTGTCAACAATCTGTGGAACTTATGCAGTGTGACTTGTGGTCACATTCCCCTGCTTTTTTTATGACCAGGTGAAGACTGGTCAATGAGATGTGGGAAGGAATATCTGTGACCTCTGGGACAAAGTCTCTTAAAGGAGGGGGCTATGCCTCTCCCTTCTGCCATCATTCATCCTCCAAGGAACAAAGACATAGTGACTGCAGCTTGCTGTGCACCATGGCTCAGAAGCACACTGTGGGTGGCTGAGAAGGCAGCTTGGGGAAACAGGTTTGGGGAGTGACCAGAGAACCAACATACTGCCCTGAGATATCTTCATCCAGACCTTCACATCAGAAGGAAAGAAAATTGGATCTTTTTTAAGCTATTATTATTTGGGATCTCTTTTCCACACAGACAAATCCTTCCTTATTTATGAAACAGAAAAATTAGACTCAATCCTGTTCCTCAGATAGTCTATTGTGATGCTACACCCTGGACCACATGGGACCACAGCCAGGAACCTGACATATCTGTGAATGGATTCTAGAAAGGAGAGAGAATCCTGAAACCCAGAACTGCCAAGAGATCCACTTACCTCACAGCTAGTAGCAGGGCACACCAGGTGCAGAACACAATATTTTGGCTCCTAGTCTGAGCCATATCACTCTTGGTTTCAGCTGTGGGACCTCCCTGAAGAAGAGTTTTTCTGAACTCAGGGCTGCTGTGTGGGATACAGAGCAAGTTCTCTGCAAGAGAAGCAGCGCTGGGCATAAACAGGGCGACTCTGCCCTCACAGCAACAGACTAGCTCAGTCTCGGTTGGTCAGCAATCTTTTCTCCCTCCCTTTCTTCTCTCGCTAGAGTTCAGCATGTTTGAGCAATTTAGTGCCTTAATGTCTGAGATAAAACTTTCCAGAAGGAAAGGCAGTCCTGAGGTGATTCGGGCCAAACTTGAGATTTAGCACCTCCCTGTATAGCCCCTCCACTGCAGTTCATCCCCACTGTTGTTACTACGTAGACTGTTTCTTCCAGAACAAGGTACTGATTTGGACGTTAGAGGCAGAAGTGCTGCTCTCTCTTTCGAGAGTGATGGTTTGGGACAGTTACCATTGCATACGTGTTCTCAGAAGTCTCAGTGAAAGAAAGGAGAGAAATGTTCCAGAGACCAGAATCATCCTTCTCGCCTGTCTTAGGCAGGGAATGCAACCTTGTATCTCCTATTGCCAACATCTTCTGAATGACTTGGGTTTCACATCAAACATCTAATGTCTCCGGAAAGACTGATTAACTCTCTATATCCTTTGGTCTCCTCAGGATTCAACATCCTTCCCACCCTTACGGGACTGCAGGAAAACTCTTAGAGGGCTTCCCAAGGGAAGAAAAGATGAAATGTTAGACTCTACCAAAGCAGGTAGATAATGGAACTGTGGAGAAAGTCCTTGTAGATTTACAAGCAGTACCCACTGTGCTTTTACGATTGCACTCCAGGTTCTGCGGAGCAGGGATTAATACCTCACATCAGTCCTGCGGGCATCTCCTAGACAGCTTAGAACGGAGATACAGAACAACTTAGAACAAGGCCTACTCCATTCTCTCTGGTTTGAACGGTGAAATTATTAACTGGGATACCACTTGCTTGGACCAAAATCACCCCTCTTTTATTTGGGATCTCTTTTCCACACAGACAAATCCTTCCTTATTCATGAAACAGAAAAATTAGACTCAATCTTCTTCCTCAGATAGTCTATTGTGATGCTACACCCTGGACCACAAGGGACCACAGCCAGGAACCTGACATATCTACAAAATTTTCTTTCATTTTAATTTTTTTTAATATTATTTATTTTGTTCTTAATCACAACCTCTGTAAGTGTTTTTTGGGATACCTCCCTCTCCCTCCTCCCTCTGGTGCTCCTTCAGTTCTCTCAAACCCCACTCTTTGTTGTTTACCAGTTGTGCTAAGTCCATTAGTCTCTTTTCTTTCCTTTGGCAGTGTTCTTTCACTGGGTGAGGGACTGTGTCCTTGGAACCAGGCAAGCCTTGCTGGTAGGTTTTCAATCTTAATTTGCATTGGGCGGCCAGTCTGTATTCGTTTGTGATCTGTCCATGTTTTCTTGCTGCAGGCCATCTTCTCCAATCTCATCTCCACTGCTTTGCTGCGGACTCTGGTGTCAGATTTAGGGGGTCTCGCCCCCAGCCAGTGTTGGTCTAGAAGTTTCTCTGTGAATACAGGCTTCTGTGAATGGCCTTTAAATATCATCTCCTCTGCCTCAGTTTGAAGTTTTGATATGGGGCCGATTGCCCCATCTTTGGTCATCCTCTCCTCTACCGTAGTGTGGGGAGGGTGTGTTGCTCTCCTTGAAGGCATCTCCAAAATGAGGTCCCGGGTCTTCCCGGCCTGGTGAGCGCATAAGTGCACATGGTGACATTGTGTCTCTACAGTTGTTTCTCTTGTCTCACATGCACTGGTTCTCTCGGTTGTGCATCTACTGTGTCCATCTCAGGCTTGTGGGCTGAATTTTTGCATGATCCCTCACCCATTCTATGATGGGGTTTGTGATGCACGTGTTCTTGATCTTCTGAAGTTTAGCTGGAGTGAGAGTGAAATGGAAGGGGCTCCTCCCCCACACACATATACACCCAAACCACCCCCCCTTGCCCATGCACCAGTACCTCCCTGTGCAGGGGTGGGCCCATATGGCTAAGCCTGTGCCCTCCCATGTTCCCCTTGGGTTAGGAGCAGAAGGCACCATGGCTGTGCTGATCTGGGCTGCAGATGGCTGTCCTATGCAGCAGACACCCGCTGGTGGGTGGGGCCACCATAACCCCCCACCCCATCCCCCCTCCAGGGCTCACCCAGCTTAGAGGGCTTGCTCAGGAACCTTGACCCCTTTTGCTCCCCTCTGGCAAGGGAACTCGGATGGTTAGGGACCTAGGCACACAAGCAGCCCTCAGTTGGCTGCCTGCTGGTGGGTGGGACTCAAGTCCCCTTCTTTCATTTTAAAAATGAGGTTTTCTTTATTGTGCATTTGCTTGGTTATTCTAAACCTTTGACTATTCTCCCTAGTTCATTTAAATTGTTCAAAACAGCTTCTTTATTTTTTAGTATTTCCTTGAGGAAATACTTCTAGCCCTTCATTTTGCTGGTGTCACTCTCTCTCTGCTGTGTAATCAACAGAGGTGTTGAAACCTAAATGCAGGCAGGACAGCTGTCATGCAAACAGAAAGGGCAAAGTAAGTTTATTATTGAAATCAAGAAATACATATTAAGCACTTACTATGTGCAAAATATAGTCTCAAGTGCTGACACCTACAGCAGCAGAGGAAAAAGCAATGAAATATATTGACTGATTCATTAGTGCATAGAGTTTACATTTACTGAACTCCATCCATATACCAAACACTTACCATACAGTGATAAATAATAGAAAAATCATCCTTGCTTCCACAGAGCTTGGAACTTAATTTAAGGAGAGATTAGTTCTCTGTCTCTTAACCATTAAGGAATAGAAAGTCAATTTGTTATTGCCAAACTACTACAGTACAAGAAATGGAAGGAAATTTGTCTTTGAAAAAAAAAAGAACAGGAAATGGGGGTGGAGGATGAGAAGAATTAAGGAAGAGGTAAAGAGTAACACTGTAGGAAGGATATATAAGAAAGTAAAGAGGCAAGACTATGCTTTCAGGAATTGTTTCTATAGTTCATTATTAGAGAAGTTTCTCTGAACATGTAGAGCACTGAAACAGACAATCAGACCAGTGGAACAGAATTGAGTGCCCTAAAATAAAGCCACACATATATAGTCAACTAATCTTTGACAACAGAGTGAAAAACTTACATTAGAACAAGGACAGCCTCTTCAATAAATGGTGCTGGGAAAACTGGACCAAGACATGCCAAAAAATGAGCCAAGACAACTCCCTCACACCATGTACAAAAACCAACTCAAAATGGATAAAAGACTCGGATGTAAGACCTGAAACCATAAAATACATATAAGAAAACTTGGGCAAAACCCTGCATGAATTACAATTCAGAAATCCATCTCTGGACATGTCTACAGGTGGCAAAAACAATGAAGGAAAACATAAACAGATGGGACCACATCAAACTAAAAAGCAGAATTCTGTACAGCAAAAGAGACAACAGACAAAACAAAAGGGAGAACTTTTTTCTCCCAACCAAATGGGAGTAAGTTTTTGCCCTCCACAAAAGTGATAAGAGTTTGATAACACAGATTCACAAGGAACTCACACAACTTAGCAAAAACAAAACAAGAAGCCCAATCAGAAAATGGGGAGAACTAAAAAGACACTTCTCCAAAGAGGAAATGCAAATGGCCAACAGGCACATGAAAAATGCTCAATGTCTCTATCAATCAGGGAAATGCAAATCAAAACCACAAGATACCACCTTACATCAATAGGAATGGCCCACATTAAAAAAACGAGCAACAACAAGTGCCAGCATGGATGTGGAGAGAAAGGAACACTCTTACACTGCTGGTGGGAATGTAAACTGATCCATCCACTATGGAAAGCAATGCAGAGGACCCTCTAATGAAAATGGAACTATTATTTGACACAGCAATTGCACTTCTGGGAATCTACCCAAAGGAGACCTTAGTACTATACAGAGGGTTACTCATCAATTAAAAATGACAAACTTGATGAATTTTTGATAACATGGATGTACCTAGAAGAAATCATATTAGCAGAAGCAAGTCAGAAAGAAAAATACATAATCCAAATGGTTTCACTAATATATGGGACAGGACAGAGGAAAAACAAACAAAAGGCCAGGAGGAAAAGTCAAAGCATATTAATAACCAAACTGAAGTACACAACTGGGGGGTGGGGGGTGAGTGGGAGCTGTCAGGGAGGGGAAGTGGTGGGTGATCCCCGGGGAATACAAAGATGTGAAATATATATAAATAAGTTATTTTTTTAAAAAAGGTTATAGAGACAAAAAAAAAAGAAAGAGGCAATTATAGTGTCACATTGATGATGATGTGATGGGGGTGTGCAAAGTGTTATGTTACTTAGAAACTAGGAGTAAGGGGGGTTCTCTTAGGGACAAGGATAACTAGGTATATCCTTACAGATGGATGAGTAGTGATCAGATGAATGTTAGTAAAAGTCTTCTAGGCAAGTGAACATATATGTGAAAAAACAGATTCAAGGTATAGCATTTTTAATAAATAAAATGTCCATTTGTGGCAACTACTTAAAACTGTAAGTAGTAAGAAATGAGCAAAGAAAGTTATGCTAAACAAAGGTCATGTGGGAAATGTTAAGTCATGGAAAGCAGTTCGTAATTATCATAAAAGTAATGAGGAGTCATTGATGGGTTAATAAAGAAAGTGAAGATGGGGGTTTCCAGAAAGATTAAATTGGTTGTCTTGAACATAGTGAATTAAAGGTTGTTTAGGAACTGTTGCAATAGCGTAGACAATAGACTATAGTGATGTCAACTTGAGTAGTAATTGTAAGAATACAAAAAAAAAGCGAATGGAATAATTAGGGGACTGACTATATATTTTGAAAATTATCTGGAGATAATTTTGAACATTATCTAGAGATAATGTTCAAAATATCTGAGAGATGAAACAAGGAAAGGAGACAAACATGACTCCCAAGTTTCTAGCTGAAATCATGAAATGAGGTGCTATTTGCTGAACTAGTCTTAGAAGTTGTTGACGTTCTACTCAGTTTACTTTACAGGACTAGTTCACTTCTCAATATTGAAAAGTTCCTTTTGACTCATTAGGATCCAGGAGTGACCTCATGAAGGAGTCACACCCAGCCCCCACTCCAGAAACCTGCAACTCATGACCAACAGACATGGTAAACAAAAGGTCCCTTGCTTCTTGGTGGAGCTAGTTCTGACTTAGTTCATGCTCCAGAGCTACCCAAGAGAACAAGCTGAGAGCTCCAGCTTAGGTTTTCCTCTGGTCCGTCTTACCACCTTTACTCCATTTCTTTTAAAAGCATCCCCTTAACAAATCACATACAGCACATACTGACTGCTACATTACTTTTAGGTATTGAGAACACTCTTCAGAGTAAATTCTAAAGATGAGATTCCAAAGTGGATCATTTGCCTAGTAACTGACGAGGGTGATTCCCTCAATGGTTGTAAAGTGGGTGTTTTGAAAAATGTGGACCTGATGAACAGTGCAACTTCTGAGACTTTCACCTGTATGAGGAGAAAGGGGATGTAAGGTTAAGGCATTTAAAAGATGTGGGGTAAATAGTAATTTAAGGAGGCTACTGCTGAACATCACTGTTGCTTAAACTAGAGAGAAAATAGCCTTAGGGAAACCAATTATCAATTCAAAGTAAAATATGAAAGAGGGAAGCTTTCTTGGCTATGTTAAGCAAATAAATAAAAAATACTTTCTGTAGTCAGAAAGTGAGTGAAGCCAAAAACAAAACAAAACAAAACAAAAAAAAAACTTTCAGAAAAAATAAATCTCATATCAAAGTTAGGACCTGATAGAGATTGAAGGGTACTGAGTGGGACTGATATGTGAAATGGGAATTTCTAGGTACATTTCTTTGAAATCTTCAAGTTCTCAGATTCCCCCAATTTTCTTCCATGCCCTCACTTCCTCTCTCCTGAAAATGCTACCTCAAAAAAAAAATTTATGCACTCATATCCTTGTCTCAGATTCTGCTACTCAGGCACCCAAATTAAAACAGAAATAGAAGAGGAAGAGTACGAACTCACTTGACAGCATGCTAAGTATAAAGTGCTTATAAGACAGTTAAATAGAGCTAATAATCATAACTACAGCAAGGATTAAGACTTCAGGTCAAGTAATTAGATTTTAACAACAAATATAGGAGATAAGTATTATTATATCCATTTTTAAAACCAGGGAAGAGAGGCACAGAAATAATTGTATTGGCCACCGTATTGGTCTCTAGAGAAACTGAAATAACATATATATAAATTTGATAAGGAATTGGATAACATCACTATAAGGGTTGAGAAATCCCAGGACCTGTCATCCGCAAGCTGAAGACTGAACAAACCTGATGATGTATTTCTACTCTGAGTCTGAAGGTCAGTGATCCAGGAGAACCAGTGATGTAAGTGCCAATGTAACAGAGGAACTGCCATAAGAAGGAGAATCCAGGTTCCCTGCCCCACATAATGAAGGATGGAGTTCAGCAGCAGTGTGAAGACATTGAACACACACTTGGAAAGACACTTGGAAACTTGGACACAGGAGAGAAACACATGGAACTGAGAGACATATGAACAAATTCCACTTGCTTCTTGGCTTTGGATATGCACCATGGACTTGGGGGACATGGGAGGAGGTATGGAGTTGAGATATGTCCCCTTCCAAGGGACATTTGGAAGAGAAACCCATGGGGAGGCTGATAAAGGCAATTATACTTTGATTTTGCTCTTTTAATCCCAGACTTGCCTGGCCCCTTTTGCCACTTTCCTAATATTCCTAATCAGAAGGTGTCTTAGATTTGTGGTGAACTTTGAGACCTCAGTAGCCCTGCTCTGTACCAACTTAGTTTAGTTGGGCATTTTCCCAGTGGGGATTAGTAACTTTGGGAATTTCATGAGGAAGTTATTATACTGTCTTCTCTTTTGTTTCTGTGCACAATCATTCCATTAAAGATCTTTTGCATCAAGAATACAATTTACCTTTAGGGAGCAGATAGCAAATCTCTTTAGAGTGTGTAAGTTGGGGGGGGTCCCAGGGTACTCCTTGGTCTGCCCCTGAACACCAGTATGAAAAGTTCACAGCCTTAACACACAAGAAGAGTCTTAGTTCAAAAGCAAGAAGACAGATTTCTATCCATCAGAATGGAGGAGTTCCCACTTATACTCAGAGAGGCAAATCTTTTTGTTCTCTTTGGGTCCTAAATGGATTAGATGAGGCACTAGGGTAGGTAATTTGCTTCATTTGACATATTCAAATGTTAATCTTATAGATAAGTCCAGAATAAGGTTTTATTAAATATCTGGACCCCTGTGGACCAGTCAAGCTGACACATAAAATTAACCATCATATTCACTCCACTGATAAATGGTGGCTTCACTGTCAGATATGGAGACTATAAGTTAAAGGAAAACATTAGCTACAGAGAGATATAGTAATCATCAAAATGTTTGCAGAAACTAAAGTCACAGAAGTAAATAAGAGAATAAAAGGGGAAAATAGTTTAAAAAGACAGCACCTACAACAAAAGCCTTACAATTAGCAGCATTCAAGTAATGGTAGTCAAAGACTCTTCTACTTAATGACTGAAGAGGTAGAAGATCCAGGAGCAAAAGAGGCAAATGGGTGGGGGGGGGGGGGGGTAAGAGAGAAGTTTGTTATAGAGTTAAATCAGATTCATGCATGGAGAAGACTATATAGTTCTGGGGGTGAAATGACCTTGGTTCTCTCTTGGAGGACTATTTCTCAAAGAGGAATCAAAGAGAATAGAATCAGGTAAACCAATAGGCGTGTGCAAGTATTAAAAGGAATTTGTGAAGTAGAGACTAAAGAATGGTGGGACCTAAAGAGAGACATTGGGAAAGGTTTGTCAGTTGTTTTTCAGATGAAAAGGCTTCAACATTTTTTAATTAGTGGGAGTTGAGACCAGATGAGAAATGGGATGAACACAGGGTTTGGTGTGGTGCCCCACTCCACTCTATTCTGTCTCTCCAGACCTCATTTGTATAGCAGCCTACCTCAAAATGCTGCTGAGATTAAGTCATAAATACGCATGAAGCCATTCTACCAATTATAATCATTTCTAAATGAAGGCAAATGATTTGATGGAATTAAAGACCCTTCCAAGCTTTTCAAACCAGAGAGTTCAGGATACAGCAAGTGTGAACAATTGGATCAGAGAAATTCTGACAGGAAAATTTGGAGGAATAAAAAAATGACAAAGTTGGTCTATTCAGGCCAATACTGGGGTCATGGCAGGACATCAAAAGTGGAAATACTTAGTAGACATGTGGAGTTCAGGACCAGATGCAGGGGAGAAGTCAAGGATTGAGGGGGAATGCTGGCACTCCTCGGCCTAGAGGTGAACCATGAATCAACATGGGGTTGTGTAATCTTTGGCTAAGTCACATAAGAACACCCATAAGTGCCGTGCACTTAGCAATTACTTCATGTCAGTCTCTTTACCTACAATATCTTCAAGTCTCATAATTATCTACATTTTTATAGTTGAGAAAATTGAGAGCTAGAGAGGTCATCCAACTAATAAATGATACAACACAAAATCAAACACAGTCACTCTGGCTCCAAATCCTGCTTTATTCCATTACCTCACACTGCTTCAGAGGATGAAGCCTTTAGGAGACAAAGGAAACAGGTCATTGAACAGAAGGTTGAGAGGAGTGATATTACAGAGACTATGCAAGGATAGGATTTCAAGATGGCAGAACCACCAAACAGTGCAAAGAGAGTAAAGAGAGTGAGCTGTGAAAAGCCTAGTGAATTTCATGAGCAGAAGGTTGCCAGTAAATTATGAGCAGTTGGAGGGGGTTATGCTGCTAAGAACAAACTGCTTGCAAGTCCTTGCTCTCTCATACCCCACAATGTTACAGTAAAGAAACCCAGAGCAGTCAATTCAATCAGTATGTGATGATCACTGTGAGTACTTAATCATGAATATAAAAGCCAAAACCCTTGCTAGTGTGTGAGTTTGTCAGGCTCTTTCCTCCATTAGCCTATATAGCCAGCACCTGTGGAATAGCACCCTCCCCATGACTGTGTGCTTGCCTGGACCCAGTGGGTGTGCTCATGTGCGAGTGGGCTCACCTGGACCTGGGAAGACAGGATAAAAGGACTGCATCACCCCAGGGTGAGAGAACAGGAATGAGCACAAGACTAAGTACAGAAAGGAGAAAAAGAGAACTCCAGAGAGTCCAGAGAAAGTGTGGGGTTGGAGGTTGGGGGCCTCACCTGCCTCCTAGTCCCTGGCTCCTAGCCCCTGCCCTGCACTGCTCTGCCTGGTGTGTCTGTGTAACTGTTAGAAACAATAAGAACACATGCAGATTGGAAAGCTTGATGCTTGCACTACAATTAGCATCATGAACAGGCTGCTTCCCTTACTTTTGTCCTCACGCGGCACACAGCTCAGCTGGGCACACCAGTGTGGAACGTGAAAGCAGGTAGAGAGATGGAATTTCAGATAAGAGGAACACCTCCTATCTCTCTAGCCCCCTCTGGCACACTAGAGAGTGGGCAACAGCACGTCTCTCACCTGTAACCCAGCTTCCTAACCTCTTTGCAATGTCCCACGAGACAGATGACCTATTAACGATGACTGTTGCCCCCAAAGGTAAATTCTCCTGTTAACACTCATCCTCCCTACATGTCACCTATGCTTTGCTACTTCCTCATTACATCATTGTAACTTTTCCTTACTGGGGTATATAAAGGGCTTCTCAACTTCATTAAAGTTGGACCTGAACATGCTTCCCAGGATCCCCATTCTGTGGGCTAGCCTCACAGATCGCTATCAATCTCTTCTATCTCAATTTCTTCTTCATTCCACACATGAATCCTAACATACCAGCTTTCAAATATGAAGACAATAAACAGACTAAAAGGGAATGCATGTCTTCCCCAAGAATCCCAACTCTGACTTCTGTCAACTTCTGGAAATGTTGAACTTGAGCTCCTGAGAGAGCTTTGGGCTGGCCGTCTAGAAGGAATGTGTGTGTGATGGCAGCAAAAGCAATGGAGGTACACTGCCCAAAGAACATATGGAGTTAGAGAAGAGACAGGGGTACAGAATGGAAAACTAAGATTTATTTAAAGGATAGGCAGAAAAAATATTGACCCTCTAATGGACACTGAGGAGTGACTGGAGAGGAAGGAGGGCAGACAAGATGGTAGGAAGAGAAGATGTAGACTATACCCAGGAGGTCTTCATTCAAGTAACTTTTTGCCCAGAACCTATGAAGCTATTTCATTCTTTTCACCTGTTCAGTCCTCTTCTTAATCCCTATCTTAACCTGCTTGACTTGGTAGCTCACTTCTTTTTCATCCCTTCCAGCATCTAGTTTAACCATCTTTCATGTTTCCTGCCTCATCTTCTTAAATTCACAGGCCAGGTGGGACCCTCCAAATGAGGGAAGCAGGGCCCTGGACCCTTCCCTCCTGTTCCACCTCCACCTTCCTGCCGCCTCTCACCTGCTGCAGGTCAACAGAGGACAAACAAAATTCATCTGCTGGACCAACCTCAGAATCCATGCCCCTGCCAAAAAAGCATTCAGCTGCCACAGTGTCTGAAATGCCAGCATTGTCATCAATTCCTTTGCTGAAGAGTTATTCCTTTTAGTTCCTGTCTTAAAAATGTAAATGGGTCTGGAAGAGTAACAGATTTTATTTCTAATACTCTAGAGTAAATCACATAGAAAAGATCTCTCTGATGTGCCTTGGGAATTAAATACTTCAGGAGCCTTGGGCAGAAGGGTTTGGCACCAAGACATGGTACTGTAGGGAACAGAGAGGGAAGCTGACGAAAACCTTAACCCGTTATGCAACTGTGTCCTGAATTTACCTCGTCTTTTGAATTAGGTACTTTGAATTAGGGAAGAACTAATGCTTCATGTATAGCTAAGGCTGTATGTGCTCCAACCATACTTTAGAATGTATCTGCAGGCGTTTTTTTCTAATAACAGTGGGGAAAGACAGAGATCAGAGAGCAAATGCCCTGCAGAAACTCTTGGACTGATTCTGAAGAACATCCCATGTGCCCTCTCAGAGGGTCCCCAGAGAGACTGGGAACTGGTTGTCCCTTTTATTCCTCACTTCTTCAATCATCTTCAACCATCTCTAAAAGAACTATTCACTACCAAATTCTTGCCTCAGATTTGGTTCAGTGAGTACAGTCTGAGACACTGTATATAATGAACCTTTCCTAATACTGAAAGAGGATAATATAAAAGCCCATTTGGGTCCTTACCCAAAAAAAAAAAAAAGAGAGACACAAATGTGCATTGAACAATTCATTTTCTAGAAGTTTACCTTAAGAAAGCTAATAGATTACATTGTGTATTATATATGGATATATATATGGATATATATATAGGATATGCATATATATAGGATATATATATAGGATATGCATATTAGGTTTAATACATGTATGATGTAAAATACATGCATATTGGTGTTTGCCCTATAGACCATGTAGAAGAGTAAAAACTGGGAATCAACTTCATTTCCCTCAAAATCAATTTGGTTAATAACATGGTATATCTTATGTTGTCATTAGAAATGACTAAGATTTTCCTACATTTCTTCATGACGATGGTAAATTAAATGAAAATTCGTGGACAAAACATATGTAATCTACTTTTATTGATATTACCTATATCCCTCTGTGGACATGGTCACAGAAAGAATCTTGAAGGTTAAGGATAAAACTGTCAACAAAAGTTATCTTCGGGTAGAAAGATAGGGAATTGCAGATTATTTTCATTTCCTTCTTTACTCTTTCCTAAATTAGAAACAAATTACATATTTTATAACAAAAATTTTAAAAATTCAAAAATTTGTAACATCAAATGGTCTCAGAACTGAGTTCCCTTTCTCCCAGTAGGAGCTATTAGTCTTATCACTTAGGGAAGACTGGAACACACCCACAGAAGGGATCTACCCCATTTAGCCCAGGTCGATGGCGGGCAGTGACGATTCTACAGCAACACCATCTGCTAAGTGGCCACAATAAAAGAGAACTGCGCTTCAAGAGTCCCGTGTGTGTGGCCCCGTGTGACTGAGAGAAGATACGCTCAGCCTTGCATCCATTATCTGGGGTCGGTTTTCAGGCTTGATCGCGCTCCCACACACACACACCCTACCTCCTCCTCGCCTGCTTGAAGACCCCAGCTGGCACTCAGCAGGTTCCTTTCCAATTTGTTGCACATTCGGGATTTCGTCTTTTCCCAAGGGAAAAACTCCGTTGCCATGGCGACGTGAGCTTTCCAACCCGAGACTAGCCGGGAAGTCAGTCCCATGCCTGCGCACCAACCTCTGGCCAACCAGGCTCCGCGGGGCCTCGGTGGGCCCCGCGCCCTGCCCTGGCCCTGCTCTGCGGGGCAGGACAAGGGTTTTTTAGGCTGCAGGATTTTTGAACTTGGTGGGAGGAGGGGGAAATAATTCGGGGCTCGAGGGAAGAACGAAGAGGAGGAAGAAAAGTGGGTAAGAAGGTTTATTGAAGTTCCGTGACCAGTTTGCCCTTTCCTCCCACCTACCGGGACTTGTCAGTCAAATGTCTCCGGTTCTGGAGCGTTTGGGTGGGGCCAGGGTCTTCAGAGAAGCCCCGGACATTTCTTAAGTTTCTGGAACGAAGCACACTAGAATGAAGTCATAACCTCTCCTGCTTTTCCAGCCTGGGACAGAAAAGAAGGGGAGGGACGTGGGGGTGGGAGGAGATCCAAGCGACCGGCCGACCTGTGACGTTTGATGGAAGGGAAGGAGCCTTCGGAGGCCAGAGCTGCTCCGCCCTAGCTGGGCTCAGGTCACCGCACAGAAACGTGTGAGTGTCAGAGGCCCGCGGCCACCACGCGGCCAGCCACACCCAGCCGCGGGCGGTGCAGAGACCCGACAGACAACCTGGAGGGGGCGGGGGGGAGGGGGAAAATGCGGCGGTCACGTGTTTCCAAGTGGGCGCTCGCCAGTCCTCCTAGGCCACGCCCACACCTCGGGCCCCACCCGGCTCCCTAGGTGCCTCCCTTCCTCCCGCCTTCTCTCCTTGCGTACGACTCAGAGACCCCAGCGCTTCACCGAGAGAGAACCTCGTAACCCGCACTCCCCAGGGCCACTGCGGAGGGGAAGAATTATCACTGACTGACCTGCAAACCCTTTCATCTTTGCTCCATCAGTAGCAATGCTTTGTGTTTCCTGGCTTTGGAAGTGCCACCCATACCCTCGCTGGAAATCCTTGGGTGCCTGCTGACTCAGAGCTAGGGCTAGGGTACGCCCTGGTGCACCCCCTTTCCTCTGCCTTCTTAACTCCTTCCTGCGGGTATCCCCAACACACCACAACCCCTGAAACCTGAGGGACTTGTGGTTGCAGTGAACCTCACACTTTCCTAGTCTTTCCCTTCCAGACTTTTTGTACACCCACCCACTCTGAACCTGCCGTTTTCCTTCTCTTGTGTCGTGTGTGTGTGTGTGTGTGTGTGTGTGTGTTCTGTTCCCCCCACCACCACCATGACTCTCAGTCCAAGAAGTCAGTTCACCCAGTGTAAAAAGGGCCCAGACAGCCCAGAGACAGCTGCCCACTCAGCCCAGGAGAGGAGGGCTGCACCCAACCACAGGCATATGCGGAAATAGTGCTTTTGACAAATCCAGGCATCATATTTCATAAGTGAGCCAAATGTAGAAAGGATTAGCTGTTTCACCAAATAAGCCACATTTGTAGTTACATTCTGACTGGGATAAAATTACCCTGTTTATTAATCCTTCTGCTTTAGGGTATAAGTTGATCACCAGCTGGAGTTGGGGAGGGGGAATGATTGTACTCTGACTCCTGCCGGCCTTCTCCCCCTTCCCTACCTGCCTCATATCCTGTGGTGTATTGTTGCACATTTAAGTTCAAGGTCATCAACTGTGGCTCCTCAAGTAGGACAGCTATAATCTGTCCTGGAGAGGATGTTCATGCCATCATGTAAGTATGTGCTGAGAAACTACTTTGGGCAAGACATTGTTGGTGACCACTATGGCAAAAACAAAGATGATTCAACTGTGGCCTTTGTCTTTTTCATGCCAAGAAAAGCTGAAGTGGGTGGTCAGAAACTGCAAGTGGTTTCTGGGACTTCCTGCTCTGAGGCACCCAGGGTGTATCAGATGGACTGGGGGATCCAGGTTGGGTATGAGCGGTATTTCCACACCTGCTGCCAACAAGGAATGGAGCCTTTCCCCTAGACTTACTTTACGATGACTCCCCTACAATGAGCCGCAGCCCAGACCAGACCAGGGTAACTTTCTTTTGATCATTAATCCTTTTTCTCTTAGACTCCAAATCTGTGGTCATTGGAGATTTCAAGGTCTCTCCAGTTTCCTTGGTAGGATCCACGGGAGAGAAGCAGATTGAGAGCCAAGGTCTATTCCTTCCAGCTCATCAAGCCTGGAGCTATGACATATGAAGTGACATCCCTGAGAGGATATTTGCCCCAGTTTTTTCAGACCCTGCCAAATGTGACTGGGCTTATGATTCAGAGTCTCACTGGGCACCTCTCAAAGATGCAAAGAGGTAGCATTGATAATTGCAAGCAACTTTCCTGAGAAAACCGGAAAGTGCTCGCTTTACCTAAAGAGTCATCTCCACTGGGAAGGACCATCGCAAAAGGTGCCACTGAGTCACAGCAGTTACTTCTCTCTGGTGACTCCTCTTTGCTTATCAGCCCTGAACTTACAAGATGGATTTCCATCCACTTCCACCCTTCTTCTCAGCTACTTTGACCCCTGTAACTGAGGCAGTTTTATTTCCACTGAAGACTAAAGATAGATCTGTAAGAACCTTCCCCTAGAATTTTGAACTTTTAGGGAAGTTCCAAGATCGGTTAGGTCTTTTTCCTGTGGCCACATCAGTAAACTCTGTTTCCCTACCAGATTAAAGAAATTGAGTGCCTGAAGGAGCTAGAAGGAAAATGAGACAGATATAGACATGATCTGAAAGCAAAATCAAGGGAGAGACCTGGTTCTAGATGTTCCTAAGGCCCAACTATGTCTGTCTGTCTGTCTGTCTGTGTCTGTCTGTGTCTGTCTGTCTGCCTCTCTTCCTCTCTCTCTCTCCCTCTCCCTCCCTCCCTCCCTCCCTCCCTCCGTCTCCCTCCGTCTCCCTCCCTCCCTCTTTCTCCCTCCCTCCCTCTCTCTCCCTCCCTCCCTCTTTCTCCCTCTCCCTTTCTTTATCTGCTTCTCAGAAGGATAAGTTTCCCTTTTACTACCTCTGGGTATTTTATTTTCTCTTTCTACATTTGATTCAGACCCCACCCTAATAATCCTTGTTTCATCACTTGCATTACTTCTCTTGAATCTTCAGTCATTTCAGCTACAAATATTTTCCTCACCTATCCAAAACTAAACAGACAAAGGTTTTCCATGATGTCTGCCCCACTTCAAGTTTCTCTTGCTTCTACCCTTATTACCACCATCATCTCACCTCCTACTTGATAACTAATCTACTGCAGCAATCTGGCTCCCATTCACCTCCCCTCCCTCCTGACACTGCTTTCTCGATAAGCAATGCGTTGCAAACCATGTCCACTCCACACTGTTCATGATGCTTATCTGAGCATCTGGTACCGGCAACCACTTCCTCTTCTCAAAACTTGAACTTCTCTTCATGGTTTTCCTCTGATTCTTGCCCTAACACAGAGAAACTTGACTTGCAGAAGTTGTACCAGAACATAAAGGTATTAAAGACCTAAAATTCTAGAATTTTCCAGTTTTCCTCTCACACCATAAAAATGCAACTGACTTGTGACCACTCTCCTGGCATGTGGGAAATGAGGACTGACTCATCTAATAATATAACTGAGCAAAGTGTTAATGGGTAAGCTATTTTGATATATTGATAATAGTTTTCAAAGACTTACTCAGTGTCTTTAAAAGGTGGATTTTAGTAGAAGAGGCTGCTGAAAGGAGGGGTAGAGACAGACAAGGGAAGGATGTATAATTAAGGGTCTGAGTTTTTGTCACATATTTAAGTTTTGTGTTTTCACCTTGATGTTAATCACTGCTTGATTGTGCACTTTAATTTTCTATTCCAGTGACATCAAGTAATCACCAACTTTTAGTACAATATTTTTAAAGTGGAATGTATTCTCCATGTGTCAAGGAATTCCTGTTTTTAATGTGAATCTTTTTCTTCCTCAAATTTGGAAGAACTGACTGAAGGTATAAACACATTTGAAATGTCAATTCCATATACCTGCCAATAGTGTAGGGAGAGACATAGAAATGTAATACCTGGATCTTGTCCTCAACAACTCATAGGTTTCTTAGGAAAACTATACAAGAACACCCAACACCAGGGCAAATCAGCAAGGTGAGACCTGTCACAACATGATATATTATTAAGTCCTATAGGCAATACTTTCAATAGCAGGTCAGAGGTATTTTTCTCACTATGGAAATAATCAGTGAAGGTGCCCTCAGTTTGGGGAGGGCCTGGGTGGTGATTTTGACCCAGGAATTGAACAGGGCCTTAGATGAAAGTAGGAATTATGTGGCCAGAGAAAAAGAGTGTCTAGACACAAAGGAAGCCAAGAACCTACAAAGTCCTGTGCTTGGAATGGAAACCTGATGGGTTCTTGGAACCTGTCATGGAAATGACGGATTCTTTGGTAGACACAGTGGACAATGCTTGATCATCTTCATCCAAGTGAGCAAGACGCATGCCATTAACATAGTAAGTTAACAACCATTTTTGTTTAAGAATTTATATGGAACGTGGAAGCAGTAACCCAGCTTCCTAACCTCTTTGGAATGTCCCAAGAGACATATGATCTATTAGTAATGTCTTTTTCCCCCAAAGTTAAATACTCCTGTTATCATGCATCCCCTCATCCTCCCTGCTGCATGTCACGTATGCTTTGCTACTTCCTTATTACATCATTGTAACATTTCCTTGCTGGGGTATATAAGGAATTCACAACTTCATTAAAGTTGGACCAGGACATGCTTCCCAGGATCCCCGTTCTGTAGACTAGCCTCACAGATTGCTATCAGTCTTTTCCATCTCAATTTCTTTTTCATTCATAGGAGTCACACGCAACTCCTAACAAATTTATTGCTTGATATTATTTTTCAATCAGGAGAAATTATGGGGGGAAATCAAAAGAGTTGGACTTTTTTATATTTTGGTTATGCTTTTTAATAGCACTGTTTACTTCTATGAGGGTAGCAATAAGCACCACAATAATAAAAATGTATAGATCCAATGTAGCATCCAACTTTAAAAGATAAAGTTAAGCCATGTTTAGGAAAACTTAAGTTCCAAATGAGGTAGCAGAGTCTGTATCTCTTAGTGTGCAAAGGGCTTTAAGGGTAATGACGAACTCAAATTCTCTGAGTCTCTAGAGAAAAATATTTCTGAGGTTAAAGACCTAATCTAATAATAGGTTTCAGATCCTTTATTGCCTAGTGTAATTTACAAGGTCACACAGTTTTCTTATTGTAGTGATTATGCCTCTTTTTTCATTGCCATTGTTGATTGGCATTGACTGGAAAAGATAATAATGTCCCCTTGAATGCAAAGCCTTCCTTGCAGAATATCCCCCAAAATAATACTTACTGCTTTCATTAACTTCACAGTCTAGAAACAACTTTGGTGTAATTTATACTTCTTTTATCCCTCCAGGGTATTGGGGCACTTCTTTGCTGTTGTTGGCTATATGTATATTGTGCTTGGTACAGTGAAGATCTAATGATATGATTCTGAGCCCTAGGAAGCTATTGTATGAGTGAATGAGTGAGTAAATGAATGAGTAATTAAGGAGAATTCATGGTATGAAAATGTATCCCTAAATTGACATTGAGTGGGAAACTGGAATAGATAATTGCTAATGTGTCTTCCAACTCTAAGAATTTCCCTTACTCTGGGGGTGGGCCAAAGTAGGGAGAGCAGTGGAAGGATGACACTCAATTCCCTAATAGTAGTCTCTCAAGAGAGATCAACCTTCTGCCTTTGCCCTCAAGCTCTCTTAAAAACATTACACTGCCTTCTCCATATTTCCATTTCTCCAAGCCTCAGGGAAATATAGTTCTTTCTAATGGCCAACCCAACTCCCTCAAACTACAGTGTAAGCCCATTCCTTCTGGCTGCTTCTTCAATGAAAATGGCTCTTCTGAGGGTGAGGCTAGGATTAAAGTTCGCACAAGGACTTGGTAAGGAGAAGGGGAGAGACAGTTACAAAAAAGCAAAAGTGATGGGTATCTACAGAAAACTGAGAGGGGCCCAGGGATTCACTCAGAAAGAGTAATTACATCGAATAGAACAAATCTTCAGGCCAGCATCGCTGCCCAGAGCTTGGCCCTGAATAAAGGTGGATTGCTTCAATTATCTGGGCATCTTGATGAATGGGCACTCCACAACCTCTGGGGAAGATGGGAAGAAACTAGCCACAGATTAATCACTCATGGCATCCCTGAACAGAGGGTGTTTAGAGCCTGTGGGAGTCAGTGAGACACAGGTTCACAAAAGCAGAGAGAGAAAATGAAAGTAATCAGGCCATGATTAGAAAAAAAGGGGGCCACATATAATACTAAGACCCATCTTTTCAAGGCTGATTTGCACAAAAGTAATGACAATTGTAGTACAGAATGAGCAATGGATTTCCATCCTGGGAAGTGCCCAGCCTCAACTGTGACCAAAGATAACCCCTGACCGGAGAAAGAACTGACTCAGAGGTAAAAAGAGGGAGATGCTACCAAATAGGATGAGGCAAGAAGACTAGAACTAATGAGAGCACCTCCTGAGGGCTTCTAGAAGAGGATAAGGCAGCCATATACAATACTCTGCCTTTCCTAGAATTTTAACAACCGTACGTCAAAAGTGAGATCGCAGTACCTCTGTCCCAAGTTATTATGTTGTCTATGTGTGGAGTAAGTTTTAAAAAAGAGATTTATTTTTCTTTGGGAAATGTTTAATTGCACAGATCCAGCATTTACCATATGTTTGTCATAAATGTTTTTTGATCAAATAATAGCTAACATTTATTGCACTTCTACTGTGTCAGGTAAGATATTACATGATATTAAGTGCTTTATATGAACAACTTAATTTAATCTGTGTAATTATTTAATGGCATTTTTAATCCCCCTTTTATAGATTAAGAAAGTGGCTCAAATAATGAAGCAACTTGTTTGGACAGTGACACTATGTTGGATGGAGAGGAGGGAGAGGGAGAGGAAAGGAGGAGGAATGTCTTAAGAGAGAATAGTGAAAAGTCTTAGAGAATTTCATTTGAAAATCATTTGTCTTAATGAAAAACGTGCCTGGCATACAACGCCACGTTAGTGACTCTTTACCACCAGGTGTTGAGTTCTGTGAAGGACTTTGAAAATCAGCACAGCCTCACACAGCACTGAAAGAAAATAAGCAAAAATAAGCTTTTCTGAAAGAAAATAAGCAAAAAAAGTAAAAAGGTTTTAAATGAACACAGAAAACACAACCCAAGCAGTCCAATTCTTTGGGCTGCTGGCTCCTATAGCCTTTACCACAGTGGGGAGACGACGGGGCAGTTTGGGGCTCATGGGTTTATTGTCTGGGTTGCTGATTGTCCAGAATAATTTGGTAAAGCTCACGCAAGCAGGTTCTGCTCAGATGATGACAGCAAAAACCTTTGCAGATTGAAGGGAAACAGGAATGGGAAAATAAAGTCTAGGTGGCCTCACACAAAAGCACACTAAATGGATGACCTCCAGTGCAGAAAGGCAGGACACAATTTTGGTGCTAAATTACCAGCAGCCTAAGCAATGAGGAAAATAACCAGTCGCCGAGGCCACGGTGTTCACAAAACAAACCCATGTTTTACAGGAAGCACAGCTTTTTCTGATGCTGAAACCTCGGATATTTTTGTCTTGGTAACATCCTCAACAGCATCCTCTGCGATGCTACAATCAGCAAATTTCATTTTGGAACTCCTTGACAGCCATTTCAAGCCTGTCACCTAAAAGTACCATGAAACCCTCCTGGTAGGAAAAGGCCATTATTGCTACTAAGCAATAATAGTAATAATGTCTTATTATTATTATTACTAATAATATTAAATATTAATTGAATAGTAATGATGCTGAAACTCAGCTCCCTAATCTGAAAATATAAATAATAAAATTGCCCACCTTGGAATTCTCAGTGTGGCTAAATTGACCTGAATCAGCTGACACCATCCACCTCAGGAAGGATTCAGTCAAGTAGGGGAAGCTCTGAATTACCCAGAAAATAACCCAGGAATAGACCAGAACACAGCATAGTGCCTCTACTAGAAATACTAGAAAGTCACTGCAGAATGGTCAAAATTCTGAGAGGATTGAGAAGAGAAGGTAGCCATTTAGTGACTAGTTTGATGTCGAGATCACAACCTGTTTTTCATGCTGCTAGGCTGAGTTCAACATATGTCAAAGATCAGATTTTGACTTTGATTTGATTCCCATGTACTGAACATTTTGATGTAGCTAGGACCTCCAGGTGAGCCACAAGTACCAGCTCTATGTATCCCCACTGACAACTCCAGGGCGTACCTTTTTATTATTTATATTTTCAGATTAGTAAGCTTAGTTTTCTAATCTGAAATTAGCTCAGAATTAGCTCTGAAAGGGAGAGGTCTGAGCAACATACCAGAATAGCATCACTGGGTGTCATATGGCTGTGTTTCCTGCTGCTGCTACCATTGCTGCGGCTACTGTGGCAGGTACACAGTCACCAAATCTCTCCATTTCCCAGGTTCATAAAGACAAACTTGGCTCTAACCACTATTGACAGTAGTCTTCTAACTCAACATAAAAAAGCATTGGCAGGTCAAAAACAGTCCTCTGAAAAAAATAAGTAAATAAAGTTAGATATTGAAATAGTCCTTCCTTACCATGTCACAGTAACTGACTTTGTCTTGACCCTGGCCCCAGTATTTGGAGTGTGCCCTTCCCATGCATAAGGGTGTCAGAGATGAATGTAAAAGAATCCCTGCACTTGAGAGCTCACACTGTATTGAGATGGACTAGAAGCTGGAGTTTCCACATTCTAGCATGACGTGCTAACGTGGGGAATGTTGAGACCACAGAGAACCCCCTTCCTACTCCCCATGGGATAAGAGAGAATAGAGAGCAGGCTTCAGTTACCTGAGGAGTTAATGTGAAGACAGTGGAGGTGAAAGAGGATAGAGATGTTGAGGTTAACATGTGAGGCAGGGCCTAGTAAGTGAGATGGCACAGAAGTTACCAGAAGCCAGATTTGGGGATATGGTACTTTTCAAAAATGCCACAGATGGCTGCTAAAACTCCCTAAGCAACCTTGGCCAAGGCTGCTTCTCCAGAACTCAGCAGACTGGGTATAATGGTCTTGTTAAGGCAATTCTCCCTCGTCCAAGGTTTATTTTTCATGTTTTTAGTTATCTGCTTGTCACCCAAGGTCTGAAAATAGTATGTACATTGGTTTGTGTGTTTTTTTTTTTTTTTTTCAGATCGAGGGAGATTGTATGTGAGAGACCATATTTACACAACTTTTATTGCAATATTGTTATAATTATTAAATATATTATATTCTTTTATTGTTAATTGTTATACTTGTCCCCAATTTATAAATTAAGCATGTCCATTTTTATGTGTATTTAGGGAAAAACATTGTATATATAGGGCTTGGTCCTATCTGTGGTTTCCAGCACTCATGGGGGAACTTGGAACTCATAACCTACAGATAAGGGGGGATTATGCTACTTGCTTTTCTTCAGTGGTTAACACAGTGATTTAGAAACTGCAACGACATAGTAATCTGTGGCATCCCTCACCAGGAACAGGCTGAGGTGACCCAGCAGGAGGGTGGATGTGCCCTAATTCACCCACACTCTGGCCCAGTTTCCCCTGTGGCCAATCACACAAGGCTAAAAGATGGCAGCCCTCATCTGTGGTGCTGGAGTAAAGTAAGAAATGTGAAATTTGTGATTCATCTCTCACAGTGACAGACTCAAAGTGTGGTAAAAGCTACATTGCAGTAGTACTTGGGGCAGTGGAAAAAAGAAGTCATCCATATGTCCAAAGCAAAATATGGATCTATTAGCCATCAGACATCCATTTTCTAGAATATTAATCTAAGCAACACCTAAATTTCTAAAGTCCTTATGACAAAAAGTGAAGTGAAAAAAGGAGAGGACAAAAATGTGTAGAGGATGAAACTACAACTGTGCTTTAAGTTAGTATTTGTATGTGAAAAAAGGTAATTAGAAACACTCCCCAAATGGTGATCCTGGCTAAGGTAAGAGCATTATTTTTTTCCCTGTCTTTGTTTTCTAAATGTTTTGTGATTGGCTATGATTAATCTCATAAGAAATATTTTTATATGTTCATGTGTGCATGCTACTTGCTTTTCTTCAGAGTGTGTGTGTGTGTGTGTGTGTGTATGTGTGTAAATATTATACCACTGTGCTGTCTTCTCTTCACACCCTGTGAGGGGAACTGGTTAGGGGAAAGGACCATTTGGGTTTAGTAAATGCTCACTCAGTTGAGAAGATAATTGGAGCATCACAGTAAGGGATGTCATTGTCTCCAAGCAGCCTGCTATGTATATCATTCTTGGGGATCATGGCTAGTTGACATCCTTACGACTGCAATTTATCTCTATAGAGAGGGAATTTTGAGGCAGACATACAACTTAGTTTCCAAATGGCCCCCATCACACTCAGCAGGATAAACCCTTTGGTTTCACAGACATTGCTGGGACCCGCAAGTTCTGATTTCCCGTGGCTCTGAGTACCCACCAGAGGCTCCTGGAATCTCAATTCTATGACCCCAGCCCAGGCAGGAAGAAGAAAGAATATCCTAAATGTGATGCCTTTTACTCTGACTAATCAATTGACCAAATCTACTGGGATTCCAAATTTCCCTGCTTACTTAGACACAACTCTCCAGGGTAAGTGGGCCAGCTTTCAGAGACACCCTCTCAGCAGGCTGGTCTTGGGGCACACAGGGTGGATGGGGAAGAACCTTTTTCCTTAGTTTCAACATGGTTGACCATTCTGGAGTGGAGCAAGGGGGCCATTCTAAATTCCAGGTCCTACCTTGAGACCCATACTATTGCCCCCAGTTTGGCTTTGGAGGTCTGGCACAGGCAATAGGACTTGGGCCATCCACTGCTTCTTCCTTCTATAGCTCTGGGCCTGCCTGTGTGCTCCACTCTTGATCTCATGTCCCTCTGCTCTCCTCCTTAGGCAATATGTCTTGTTCATCATCAGCCTAATTCTCCGGTTCACTCTCTTGGTCTGACTTTCTCCCTCTTAGTGTCTTTGCTTCAAACCTCTCATCAGCTCTATCTGTCTCCTCCTACTGCTGAGCTCATTGTACCCCCAGGCCTCTCTTGGGCTCCATCATTGCTCCTGGGAATCCAAATGGAGTCAACAAGACTGACTGCATGCTCCATGAACAGAGGCCCCAAACTACTCAAGATGTCTGTCCCAATGCTCCCAGCAGGCCTTGGCAGAGGGGCTCTGCCAACTCTAAAATTGGCTACAGAAGGTAAGAAAAATGAGTTCTGTGACCCTTCTTACATCCTTCATTTGGCTGTGACTTTCTGCACTTGCTTTTTCATATCAGCACCATGAGCTAAGGTAACCACCCCAGGCCCAGATTCACCCCTCCTCAGAGCAAGGTCTCCCTGGGTAAAGAAAGCAAGAAGAGTGAAGGTATAAAACAAGGTAGTGAGAGAAAGAGGGAGGTGAGATAGGGATAAGGTACAAGGAGTGGGCGAGAGGAAGAAAGGAAAATGATTTTGCATCTGTGGAAAGAAATATCCTTCCTGGCCCAGGTTTTGGCACCAAGCACTGCTCCCCCTGGATGTTTGACAGAAATGAGGTCACAGGGAGAGGAAAGGAGAGGAGGGGTAAGACGAAGAGGGGAGGAGAGGGAAGGAGAGGGAAGGAAAAGGGAAGAGAATCTCTTCTCTTAAACCCGCCCTGAGTTTGAGTCCTGTGGGCTCCAAATGGCACCGCCATTGTTGGAGGTGAGGTGGAGAGGGAGCCATCTGAGCAGCGACATCGCAGGCCTGACAGGGAGCCCGCAGCCACGCCCAGTGCTCCAGGAATTCAGAGGTCTGGATTCTGTAGCACATGTGGTATGTGTTATTCTTACCACAAACCAGAACTATGTTCCCTTTTGAAATGGTTGGCTCCACAGCTGTTTGAAAATCCCCTGGTACTTGGAGACAAATGATCCAAGTCAGGCTGTGCTAACAGGCCCGTTTTGGGGCCAGCCGAGAGGTGTGACTGATGTGGGTCTGTGGCTCCGTCCTCGGGTCCATCCATCACTGCTCAGGGGATCTCCCAAGGGACCACCGGACTCTCAACAGTATTGTTTACATTAGAACACTATTGTGAAATGTCTGGAAAAAAGAAGGGTGGCAGGAAGCACACGCTGGGGCCTCATGAGCAGCCCCGCCCACTGGGGCAGATGGGCATCCAGGCCCTGTCCTCCATGTGTGGCGCCATGCTCTGCCAGACTGAAGTGCAGAGAGCATTCCCTAGTGTGGGAACAGGAGGCCCCCAGGAGGAGGCAGGGAAAGCTCACCTAAATGACCACATGCCTGTCACAGTGTGGTTTCTGTTGGGTCTAATCCCCTTCCTCCTCAGAACCATGTGAATTCAACCAAAGACACCTGCTAAAGAAAATAGTTTCCAGTTTTACTTCAGTCTCTTACAGCTCAAATGACTTGGCCCAGCATGGTGAGAGAGTGTGGTGTTTTGCACAGGGCAGCTGGCCCTGCCCGGAAGGCTCCAGACACAGGAACACGTGGTGAGCCCCAAAAGCAGTAGGAAGGCCTTTTCACTGAGGTCGACAGAGATGGGGGGGCTCCCAAGTGCAGCAGCTGATAGACTTGGCTAAAGAAGGATTATGCACCTGTTTAATCTTGAGGGAGGACTGCAAGTTATGACTGTTTTGCTCTAACACGCCCCATTAAATATTCCTGGAATCCAAATGCAAAGGGAAAAAGTAAACCACTTTGAAGTTCCAGTAGAGGGGCGATCTGGTGTGTGCAGTCCAGGTACAGCTGGACAGTCTGGGCCAGGAGAGCCCCTCCTTGGGTTACACTGGGCCAAAGGGGTGGTAGTTCCATAGCCCTGTGCTTCTCTACCCCTGCCCTTTAGTGGGGGTAACTGAACATGACTCTATCCTTAGAGCTGTCAGAAGGATGGTGTCTTGGGCTGCAGCTGTTGTCTTCATGGAGAGGATGAGGGGAGTCTGGTCAGGGTGAGTTGTGTGGGTGGGCTTTCTGAGAGTTCAGGTCACTTGGTCTCCGAGAGAGCAAATACATGCAGGTCTGCACAAGGCCCCCGCTGCTCTAAATACTGTTCATGTATAACCTGCAGTGTAGGTTATACATTGTGCCTACATTAAAGATAAGAAAACTGAGTGTGGAGAAAGGAAGCGGTTTCCCTAAGGCATGCAGCAAGGAAGTGCCAGGGCTGGCATCTACCTCCAGAGTCCCTGCTCTTAACCAGGATGCTCCACTGTCTAGTTCACTACAGTTTTAAACAATTCTTTTGACCAAGAGGCTTTTGGAGGACCACACCCTGCCTGACTGGCTCTCACCTCCTGGAGGTTTCCCAAAGACTCTGACTTTCTTTCCAAGTTGGAGCCTTCCTGCCCACCTGGACCCCCTTCCCAGCCTGAGATATAAAAATTACCCCATGCCCTATTTTCTGTCTTGTCTCCATCACCCAAGGCAAAGAGTTATATAAAGCTCTGTTATTGCCAGAGCCTTTCACTGGTCAGTCCTGGGATTTATTCCTGTTCATGAGGAGCTGAGGTCTTCAGTACTTTAAGGGGACTGTGAAGTCAGTCCTCCCCTTCTCCCCTGAGTCCCTGAATTCCTGAGCATCAGGTGCCTATAGTCTCTGGGGGGAGGATGAAAAACTGGGGTGGTGGGGTGATTGCTGCCTAGGAAGCAGTCCCCAGCCCTTATATTTCCTTTGGACTGTTTTCCTTTCCTGAGGCCAGATCTGGGACTTTCTCTTATTGGAACCCTGGGAAGAGGCTTCCTTGATGTCTTTTGTACTGAACTCTGGAATTCTGGAATATCGTCTTTTTTCGCCAAGTGACTCATCCAGCCTCCTCATTGTTACCAAGAGTTTTCCAGAACACAAATCAGATTAAGTTTCTCTCATGATTAAAACAACTTTAAATTTGATGGGACCAACTGTCCTCAGAATACAGCCCCAATGATCTCCATGTTCTTCCTAGGCCCCTCCACAGTCCAGCCCAGTCCAGCCCAGCCCACTGGCATCTCACTGTTATGTAGTCAATGTGGTACCTGTCACTAGCACCAATTCCAGGCACCAATTATGCTGTTTCCCTGGCCTATGACCCCTCAGCCTAGTATACATCTCCTACTCATCCACAAAAACCCAGTTCAAAATCACCTTCTAGGACTATACTCAGCTACCCTTCTCCAGAAGCAAAAAGAAAGAGAAAAACTACATGACTCTTTGCACATTCCTCTATCTACTGTGTTTTGTTCTCCCAAATATAGGTGTCCTGTCTCCCCACTATATAAGCTGATTAAAATAAAGTGGTTCTAGAGCCAGGTGTAGCTCTACACCTGTAATCCCAGTTACAGGCGCACACCTGTAATCCCAGTTACCTGGGAGGCTGAGGCTGGGGATCACTTGAGTCCATGGGTTCAAGACAACCCTGGGCAACATAGCAAGAAGGTGGTTTTATCTTTGTATTTCTAGTACCCAGCACCAAAAGTGCTGTAAGAGTGCAGATATTCAAGAGCACAGAACTAAGCCACTATATCCATAAACTGTTTCCGTAGCAGTACAAGTGCACTTATTTAGGTAACTCAGGCAGAGATAGCATTCTGAGAGATCGCCAGGGTGTGGGACTCTAGATGTGACCTGAAGATACATTAGACAAGCGGATGTGCAGTCTGAGGGTCCTGCAGTCAGGTCTCCAGTGGCCTGGAGAGCCTGAGGGCCTTCCAGACAGGTGGAAGCCAACCTTTCATGGCTTTCCCCACACCAGCCTTGCCCAAAGGAACTCCTTCTAACACATTCATTAGATGAATGAGTCACTGAGGCTTAATTCTGACCACTGGTATCCCTCGCTTAACCTCAAAGAAGACAGCCCTGAGCACCCCCTAATTGTCTATGATGGATAACTACATGCCACCCCCATCTCTTTCTTCCTCCAAGGGCACTCTCTTCCCCTCCCTGCTATCTCTGTGTCAGATTCCTCTGATCTAGGGGTCACCGTAGTTGCCTACCTGGACACCAGCCATGTGTGGCACCTAGGGAATACAGACTTTGGGGCCAAATCAATCTGAGTTTAAATACTAACACAGCCCAAGTCTCAGTTTCCTTATCTGCAAAGGAGTTATCAATCATTCCTGAGGGTTGAGATTAGTATCAAAGAATATGCATGTAGACAACCTCAGTTAACAAGTAGTAGGTGTTGACACATGGTAGTTCTAAAGTCTAATGGCTCTCCTGTTTTTCCCTCATGTTGAAACAGACAGTGAACTGCAGGTTAGTATGGTAAAAGGTTCATCAGCTCTTGAGCCTGGTCAGAGTGATTCATTAAGGTCACTTGTGATCCCAGGCACCGGTGGCATGGACAAATAGAATGGTGAGTATCCCTGGGAGGGGTAGGGTATAATGTCACCTTTTTAAGAAAAAATAAAGTTAGTCATATCAATGAGTATGCCTAGAAAACATCTCGAAGAATAAATTTCAATATAAATTAACAGTTGTTGGACTATAAGATTTTTTTTCTTTTTGTTATGTTTTTATCTACATCCCCCATACACACATACATGAGTATGCACTGAATAACAATAATGAAAAAAATTAACTACGTGAGGTAGAAATCTGCATGCAATATAGATCTTACATTCAAAACACCATGTGGGATTTGCGTGTCAAAGACTCGTGGTTTACAACTGCAGATGGCCATAGCCTCCATGTGGAAGGGATTAGGGTAGCTAAGCATATCTCCACCCTAGGAAAGTCCCTGGTGGAGAGGAAGCACACGCCACTCCCAAAGTAGAGGCTTCCCTTAGCTACTACCTAATATCGGTGTTTTGAAAAATTGAGAGTGTTTACAGCTCAAAGTAAATTATCTATTTGATATGTTGTCTTTAGGATTTTTATTTTTGAAATAAGTTGCTTTTGAGTCCATTTGGTGAGATATGTGTTTAAAAAAATACTCTGGGGAACTTATTTGTGAAATATGACTGTGCAATCCAACTCTTACTTCACTGAATATTCCTATTTTATAAATTTGCACATTAATTGGCTTTCTTGTGACAAGAAATGCCCCCCACACTAATGAAAACTGATTCTATCAGGACAAGTGCTACCAAAATCATTTCATTGTAGTACTTGGACATTGTGCGTTTGACTTTGGCATCAACATGCTGGAATGCACCATGGGGAGGGAGGTGATGATATCCTGCATCTATGAAAAGCATATGAAGCAATTTTATGGGGTACTTTTTCATCAGATCTGCTGAGAGTCAGTATAATAGACTAAATTAACTCTTAATAGCCTTTTCAGTTCTGCAGTTTTATCAAGTTTATTGTGGAGGTGCTTTTTGAAAAATAGTTCCTTGCCTACAACCTCTGAGAAAAGATTGGAAAAACATTAGCCCTAAATCATTTTAACACAAAAGTCAGTCTTGACAAGATGCCAAGGATTCAAAATACATGTTATGAACAGTAATAAAAATAAGCTCTTTAAGTGGCAAAGTGGTCCTCAAACTGAGACTGTCTAAAATTTATTTACAAGTGAAAGTTTTATAGTGTAAATTAGTTTAGGGTTGGTTAATACAAGTGTAAGTTACATAACCAATAACTCAGGTTAACTTTTCTACTCTGCTATATCTGGCATTTTGCTTGTCTCCTCATGGTCACAGGCTGGCTGCAACAGTTTAAAATTATAAAATCATCAAATGCTCAAGAAGAAACATCTAAAAAGCTATTCCTAAATCAATGACTGACAAAAGGAATGCATTTATCATGATTGATTTAAATGAATCAAGAGTTCCTCCCAGGACCTAGAAAAAGAGACTTCTTCAAAATAATGGTCTTGATGCTTGAATGAAATCAACATTTGGTAGAAAGAACAAGGAAAGATTAGCCTGTGGGTAGTGTACTTTACTAAGACTCTCATTTCCCCATCATGAAGATGGATGTAAGATTTATAATGGATAACAGTAGATGCTAGAGCTTTGGGAAAGAAGGAATCAGAAAGTTTATCTCCCATAAACCCTTTTAAAATGAAATTAAAAACAAATATATTTGAAGATGCATTACATCAGCACAAACAGGTCTCTAAGTAGGAGGATGTGTGAAATTAACTTAGGAGTTCAATGAAGACTAGAGTTCATGAGTGCCATAGTGGTGGGAGAACCTTGGGGTATGCAGTGATGTAAAAAATATACATGTGTAATCAATAAAAAGAAAGAAAGAAAGAAGTCTTGGCTTGAAATTCTGCAATAGGCCTGGAAAACAATAGTTCAAAATTAAAGTATGAAGTATTGAAGGACTCAATTATATATGTCTTCAAGATACAAGAGGTTTGTTCATTACCTAACACTAGAATTAGGATTCTGAAGTTTCAATCAGACAAAAGCACATGGGTTGTGTGTGTGTGTGTGTGTGTGTGTGTATGTGTGTGAACAACAGCAAATAAACTGCGGGAAATTGCAAGAAAATAAATACACATACAACATTATAGGATATTTTGATTTTGTTGATATTCAAATTGTCCTTGTCTTTGGCCTGTGAAAGCTTCATCAAGTTTATGTCTGACTTCTTCTGACATAAAGTTCTTCAAGTTTATGTCTGATTTCTTCTGACTCAAGGTCATTGGTGTACTCTATATTTTCTATTATGAGTAAATGTTCTAGACCCCTGGAGTTCTGGTTACCTTTAGTAGAAAATATATTTAGAGATCACAACGTGGGCATATGAGTATTTGTTACTATAATCTTGGACATTGTTAAATCATCAATTCTAAATCCATAAAAATCAGACCATCTTTATGAACCCCCTTCCTTAAATGAGCACACCTTCATTTTTTCTACTTTTTTCTTCAAACTTTTCAATTTCTATGAACATTAATATTACTTTTATACATATGCAAGACTTGTAACTTTGACATTTGGTTCTCTGACTATAATTAATCTTCCTAACTTGTCTAGAGACTAATTACAAAAACAGTAAACCAAAACCCAGTATTCATCAAATAACATCATATAAATATCATCTATGCTAAAGCTCAAAAAAAAATATTTTAGTATTCCACTACACTGAGCTATTGGAAGGAAAGCTTTATAAATGTCATGGCCAAATGGATTCTTTTTGCAATGACAATCCTTTGCTCAGTGTCATACAATCCTTTGCCTAATCTTCTCACAGATACATAACTTGGAAATATTTTTCCTGTTCCTTGGGTTGCCTTTCACTCTGTGTTTATGGTGTCGTATATAAGACACCATATAAGACACTTTTTTAAAAAGCTGAACAATCATCCCTAACATGGATTATCTTCATTCCGATGTCATGAAGTTTTTCTTCCAACTTTTTTCTAAAAGTTTCATCATTTTTAGTCTTATGTTTAGGTCTTTGTTTTCTTGTGAATTAATATTCTATATAATATAAAGGCACACATTATCTTAAATGTTTAGAACTAAACATTTAATAAAATAAAATTCAAAAAAAATTTAAACTACTATAGATAATTTAATGGGTTTACCTTTTTAAAATTGTCCTTAAAGCATTACTTTTTTATTCTCAGGAGCATGTACCTTCAAAAATCACATTGTTCGACTTTTTCTTCCTTAAGTTTTCCACTTGCCTATGGTTAATTGTATTGGGAAATCCAAAGTAGCCACTAACTTTAAACCCAGTAATGACTTTTCCACAGTGTTCTGGAAAACCCTTGACAGAGCACATGGTTTTCAGTCTTTGCTTCGAGAAAAGTTCAGCTTCTCATTTGGTCCCTAAGAAAGGACAAGAATAGGTCCTATAAACCTAGTGCATTTGCACAGTAGGTGATCATTAAAGCCTAGTTCAGTGTTTGGTTGATTTGTTGACTATCAAATTCCTGGAATTGAGCACCTCCCATCAACTGTGGTGCTAGCTATTGGCCAGCCAACTCATATGCCAGGATGCATACAGGGAAGACAGAAATGAGATCAGTGTCTGCTGAGCCTCCTCTGGCAGATTTCCCAGCTCAGATAATGAATGACTGAGTTTGTCCAAATTTGCGATTCTCTTCTCCAACTCGAAATTTCCAGACCTGGGCATCCTGTTCATAGAACACTAGAAAGATACCAGCAACCCTTACATTAGCACCACATGACAAAGACGTTTTCTGTAAAACTGTCATTCCTCCATAAATCTACCCTGTGAAATGCAGCAACAGCTTCCTTTTGCTGGGCACTTAATTCTGTGTTGCTACCTCATCTAAGAAAAATCTGAGGTGAATATTTTTAGTCCCATTTTACAGATGAGCATTAATAATTAATAATTAATACAGTATTAACCATCATATTTAAGGTTACATTTAAGGTTAAATTTAAGAATTTAAACTCAATGACAGCACTAAATCCTCTTTTCTGAATCATCACAGTGTGGAGATAGACCCTTATTTCTAGCTTGCATTTCACTGCTCTCATTTTTTAGCACTGTTTAATTGCACTTATTTAACAGATTATCTCCCTAAAGACCAATTCCCAAATGCTTATACTGTTGTCATTCTTTGATTTAGGATGCAGGGCCTCTACCAGAAAGGCTATAATGAGAGGAATCAAGGTCATAAAAAGAGGCAGGTCCAGAGTCTACAAACTTCTTTATAGTATCTCTTGACACCCTTGGTGGTTGGAAATAATGAAGACCAGAAATATAATAAAAATAACTCCGGAAACCTTATTCCTAGGCTCTTTCAGCTGGAGTCCCTTACTGAAACCTTCTGTTAAGAAGGCTTACCAATAGAAAAGTTCTTGATGCCTCTGTTTGCTGCAGAAATACTACAAGAAAAAGATTTCCACTCAACTCTCCCTGAAATAGCTTTTTTTAAAAAACCAAGCAATCATCACTAAGAACTCCCAAGAAACCTTCTAAATTGTGAAATGTAAACTCAATCATAAAGGAAATAAATTTTTTTGGTTTCACAAGAATGAGTTTGGGAGGTCAAATTTATGATAGGACAGAGTTTATATATTTGGTTTTGTATATTCTTTAAATTACATGTGAACTTCTTGTATACCAGTAGAGCAAGTACTTTGGGATCTAAAATAAAACAGAAACAAAAAAAAATCTTGGGGATTCTGTTCAATATTGTTGCCTGGCTGGGTGACTTTGAGCATGATGCTTACAATTACTGGACATTTTTAATTCATTCATTAAAGTAGTCAAGTATTTATTAGATACCTTCTATTCTAAATATATTGTGAGATTTTAATTTATGGAGATGAATGAATGATGGCACTAACATCAATGCCATTGGAAAAAAACATTTATTACAAATATTTCCCAATAGAAGATGACATATCTGCTCCATGCAGGGCCACAAGGGGAAAGTCTGAGTCAGAGTCTTTCTCAGTCCTCCTGCAGGAAAGGCAAGAGAGAAAGGTGAAGAGTTTAGGATAGACTAGCTTAAATAATTTCTTAGGATTGACTGTAGTAAATAATCCCAATGTCTTTTGGACAATGAGATAGCCTCTCATTGTCTGGCATCTAGTCCTGGAATGATTTAGGGCCAAAAAAACATGGACTTAATATATGAGGATTTCATAAAGGGACGGTTAGGGCTACAGACTTCAGATAGCTGCCTTCTCTATAAAAGAAGTGCTCTTGCTCAAGTCCTTTGCCAGCTTTAACAATTGGCTAGTCTTTTTTTAAAGAATGGCTAACATTGGAACATTATTATCTCTTAGGGCTAAGATTTCCAATTATCTCTAAGATTTCCAAGTGGTAAAATATCAAGAATGCAGTAGAAAGTTAGCAACAAGATGACAGAATAGAAGTTTTCACCACTTGTCCTTAACAGAAATAGCAATCTGAATAATATTTCACACAGGAAAATAAAAGAATACCTTCATGAGCATTTGCAGCACCTGAGTAGAATACAGAAATAAGAAAAAGATTAATTGAAGAGAGTAAAAGGAACAGCTTCACATTCCTCACATGCTGTAGTTCAAGGGCATTCCCCAAACTTTGTATGTTAAAATTTAATGGCACTATGATGAGATCCTTTGAAAGAAGGCCTGCATTGTGCCATCACCAGCCCACTGGGTCTCTGTTGCAGCATTTTGCCCTTACCCTAATACTTTCGAAATCAGTGACCCAGAATGGGACTACCCTTTTTCTGGGTATCTTTCAACCCAAGAAGATTATGTGACTACACTTACAAAGCAAAAAGCCCAAACAAGTGCCTATGTACTATCGGTAGTGTAGTCAATTATTAAAAAATAGAGTGTGCTTATAATGCTGTATTGATGCAAATTCATCATTGTAACGTAGAGCACTATTCTAGTGAAGGATATTGATAATGGGGAAGTATGCACATGGAGGAGGAAAAGTTTGGGGCAAACCTCTGTTACTTTCCACTAAATTTTATGCGAACCTACAATGTTTTTAAAAAATAAAGTCTAATAAAATACTGTGTATTAATAGAAAATCTGACATGCAGTCAGGTCAACAGATGAGCAGTTGGTTGCCACTAAAATCATGGTTTCTCACAGTTTTCAAGAGAAGGGGACATGTCATGGCACACAAAGCCACACAGAAAAGCACTGTCATCAGGAAGTAGAGAGATAGAGGGGGGAACATGGGCAAGAACATTTACTGTGGCTGTCAGAGGGAGGGAGCATGAGCCATTAAAGAGAGGTTAGTATGGGCAAGTCCAGCATACTCTTAGCAATGGGGCTGTCCCTGGTTGTCTGCTGTCTGATCTTGGAGTCATGAGGGCTGCTAGGGGGTAGCCCAGAGAGTGAGCATATGCTCCAGGAGCTGGGTGTGCAGTCTCTGAATTGATAAGTTTGTATTTGGGAAGTATAATAATAGGCAAGTAGTTTATAATCTCTGGGAATTAGTCTAATGATGGGAGAGGTAATCCCCCCTCATTAGCAAGACTCCCAATATCAAAGCACTAGAAAATAGGGGAGGGGTGGGGGGGGAACAATGGTTAATGTGATAGAACATTCATTGTGTACCAGGCACAGTCCTAGGACTTTATGTCACCTAAACCCCAACTCTATGAAGTTAGAAACACTTTTATCCTCCCCAAGAGATGAGAAAACAGGCCCAGAGACATGAAACAACTTTCCCAAAGTCACAGTGCTTTACCAAGTCAATGGAGAACATGACTCAGAGAGGTGCCATTAGAAAATAAATCAACTGTCATATACAAAGCCAGTGATTGTCCCCACACAACATCAAAACAACTGCTTACTTCATGTAGATCACTAAATAGTGACATCTGGTCTGACTCCAAGAGCAGTTTAGCATGTAGTCTCCAAAAAAATTCCGATATTAATTCCACCAAAAGAGAAGTAATGACTCTATGACAATTTTTAACCTTTGACCTCAAAGGTCTGGTTGCTCCATGCCCCCTTCCTGATTTTCTGTGCCTCTAGTCTCCCTGTGACCATATGACTTGGACCCCTGCTTTCTTTTCTTATCAGGGGCCCAAATCTTCACCCAATAGCCTGCCCAGGGAAAATCTCCACCAACAAAGCCAAAGAAGATTGAGGTTGTCATTTCTTTGGTCAAGCAGAAGTCCCAGTAGTCAAGGCCATAGGATTCTAAGGCCATTATCATCAATTTCCAGGGCAAAAGATTTCCTGTAGGTGCACACACCCTGCTCTACCAAAGGAACACTGACAGTGCCCGAAGCCTATTAGCACTCAGTCCTAAGCACTAAGCTGAGCTCACTCTGCCATCAGCCTGGGCACTATTGATTTTGCAGCAAGATACTCACTCCTCTCTTCCACCCCACTCTGCCTTCTCCCTCTTATACACCCTCAGAGTCCTCACCCTACCCATCCCCCCATTCTCACCTTGCCAAGGAAAATGTGGGGGGCTTTATCACACATTCAGGTTTATCTCCTATGACACAGAATGGCTCCTCGGCCCCTCAACAAATACCAGCCTGTGTTGCACCACAGGCCCATGCACCCAAGCCAGGGAAGGCCTGGGTGAGGATCAACCTGCAGCTGGGAGAAGGCAAGTGAGTTTTTACAGCATCCACCCCTATCTACCATCCCACCTGTCCAGATATTTAAAATATATATATATAATATATACACCAGGAGATATATATATATATACCAGGATATATATATACCAGGAATATATATATACCAGGATATATATATATATATATATATATATATATATATATATATATATACCAGGATATATATATACCAGGAATATATATATACCAGGAATATATATATATATATTCCTGATATATATATATATACATATATATACCAGGAAGAGGGATATATTCAGATGTTTTGGGGGATTTTCAATCCCAAGTGTATTTGCTATTTATTGTGTAATAAGTCACCCCATCACTTATTGACTTAAAAATAGCAATAACCATCTGTTATTTCTCACAATTTTGATAGGTCAGGAATTTGGGGTGGAAGGAGCCTGTAAGGTAGTAAGATAGACCTAGACACCAGGAGTTAGAATGGGGAGACTGCAGTCACAGCTGACTAGGAACTAAGCCGGCACCCAAGGAGCCATGCTCATTGTCACATCACACATTTGGTTCTTTTCCTTCCAGTCCTTTCTCTCTACTATCACTTCCTGAGATCACTTTGCTAATAAGTCACCCACACAAGCACTTGTTTACAAGTCTGTTGTGGTGAGCCTAGTCCAACACCCCTTGTAGAATAGGACCAGTGCTAGGGGCCCACATACCCGGGGCTGAGACACATTGGGGTAAAGAACACATTGAAAAGACTTCAGGCTGAAACCATGGGCTTAAGCTGTCTTGTAAGCACCTGAAATCAGTGATTTTGTGGCAGTACTGGCATGCCATGTACTACTGGGCTACTCACATGTTAAGGAGCACATCTGTGCTACAGCCCAAGGTTGGAGTTCTGCAACGTAGAGTAAGGGTGTGGCTAGAAGGACACCTCACCCTCTGTATATATCCTACCATGAAGGGTGAGCTGGATGCCTGCTGGCCTTGTAACTGAAACAGCCCTTAAAACACAGCTATGAGATTACAGCTACCTGCACCATCAGCATGTCCCTATGGAGGTCTATATAATCTCCCCAGGTCCAGAATATATATTCTGGAAATCACTATGGGCTCCTCTGCAGAAGAATTAGAAGAATGTCCTCTAATTCATCCTGCAAACACAATCTGGTGTTGATGTTGCTTCCCCCAGGAGCTTGACCTTTCACTGGTCTCTGTCCTGACAACAGACTCAGTCCTGGATGCTGGGTGGGCAGGGAATGGCCCTTCTCTGCAGCGATGGGTGACACAGTCTCGCCCATACTCCTGTTTATCTTGCTACTTGCAACTCCATCTCTGCTTGCCATGACCACAGGTCTCTGTGGGTCCATTTCCATTCCATTTTGCTCCTGTGAGAAGATTCACTTTCCTCTGATTTTAAGTGAGACTATCTGGACTTAGAAGCACAGACCAATCATTTGCGTTACACTGGGGAACCCAGTTGCAGCACATCTCCTTCCTCAATGAAGGGCCAGAGGGTCATCACCAGTGAGCCTCTCAGGGCTCTCCGTGCTCCCTCAACAGCACATTCCTTATCAGGGTCAGGAGTGGAGCATGTCTCCATCCTCTGGCTGTTAAGTCTATTTCACACGGTCATCTCTCTGAGAATATTGACATCTTGTCACTCCACTAAGGAAGCTCCAGCACCTCTACTCCAGTCACTGACTGACTGTGGGTTTCTGTTGTCCTGACCTTCAAGAAGTCATTTGTCAGGATACCGGGTAGCATCAGATGCTCTTGCCAGACTGTAAGTCCTGCGTTTCAGAGTGCGGCACATCAACAAACTCAACAACCTCCACCCCGAGCCCTACCCAGCACATTCTTTCGTGGTCCTCACACTTTCCCTCCATGATCCACCCCCAGATACATCCTCCCCAGACCCTGCAAGTACTTGTTAGGCAGACCCTGCAATACTGGGGAGAATACCTCTTTTTCCCAGGAGAAAGGACAGCGCTTCCTATTCAGACCAGACTGTGTCATGACCCACGTTGCTGAGGGAAAGCAAGGGAGTATTGCCTTACTGGGATTAATAGGTGTTGTCTTGTCAGGTATCTGCCCCAAGTAAGAATCCCTCGTGTTTCTAGGGAAAGGGCTGATCTCCCCTAGAAATAGGGAGAGCACCACCTCTGTCAGTCCTTAGGATTCAGAGGTGCACCTAAATTCCCCATCACAAGTCTCTGGTTCACATTCCTTTCCTAAGAGAGTCCTGATTTCATCCAAGGAAACTTCACACCTCCACCATTTTTATAACAAAATTTTGAGTGAGGTTTCAGGAGCTTCCTTTGGCTAGGAGGTACGAAACTCTTTAAGTACTTCATAAAGCTCTCTAGTTTTCCTGTTCTCCCCAAAGTTGATGATTGCCTGACCTGAATCCTTTATCTTCTTTCTTCTGGGTTTCTATAATTGTTATAACCAACCCTTGAAATTATTACCTTTGTGTCTTCAGTCACTAGAACTATTGTATAAACAGTCATATCTATCCTTCTACATGGCTCTAGCCATAGTAAGAGCAGGTAAAGCCTTTCTAAGTGTGATGCTTTCACAGTTCAGAAGTTACTGTCATCAGCCAGCAAGCTGGGCAACTCCAGATTCCAGCCCCTGCTTCTGAAATCTCTCCTGGGATCAGTAGTCTTAGGCTGGTTCCCCCATAAACACACTTGGGAGACAAAGATTTCGGTTCAAATGGTCTATTTGGCAGGTAGTCTGAGAAAACCAATGTGAGCATGAGGAATGAAACAGAAAACAAAAGGCAGATGTTAAAGGTATGTACATAGTAGTTTAACACTCTGAGCAACTCTATCTTTGGGGTCTCTGGGAGATCTGTGAGACATGCAAGTGGGGGTTCTCTCCTGTTAATAAATAGTGGGGTATTTATCCCCCAACTCCCTCTTGCTGCAACCTGAAGGTGTTTGCAGTAGGTTGCTGCCAGCACAGACTGGAAATGGTGCAGTACTGAAAGATGGGATAGGATAGTGACAGCTTCAGCTACAGCCTGCTTGTGCTTTAACTGAATTGAAGCATATGTCAGGCTGCACAAGGACACATTAGCAAGCCAATGTAAGACAGGCACTGGGGTAAAGATACTGACTGAGGACTTCTCATGGTTAGGTGGCAAAAAACAGTCTCCAGTGAAATAAGGACCAGTATAAGTAAACTGTGATGAAAATACAGAGCACTATCCCTTACAAAGAGGACTAGGCTGGTGGCCCTGGATATCTGGGTACTCAGTGTTGGTAAATGCCCAGAGGGGAAAAAAGTGTTAGACAGGCATTACTCATCTTTGAGCGTTGCTGAGGACTATTCTTGAACGGAAGCTAATGGTTAAGCTGACAAATTAGCTTTTATGAGTAGGATCCACACTTAATTATATCAAAGGAGCACATGACTCAGAGAGGCCCCATTAGAAAATAAACAAATTGTCGTACAACAAAGCCAGTGGCTGTCCCCACACAACATTAAAACAACTATTCATTTCATGTAAATCACTAAAAAAAACAATTCATGCAGTAGGAAAATAAATAAATAAGGAAACAAACAAAACAACAACTAAGCTCTCTTGGCAATATACTAAATAGCCTGTGCCCAGTGAGAGAATTTTCACTTTCAACCAGCTATTTTGATGCTGGCTGGCTCCAGCTTTGTTGATTAGCCTTAATTCTGGGCTACCTCCCAGCACAGAGAAAAGGCTGCCACAGGAAGAACTGACTTCAGCATGAAACAAGCCCACTGGTAAGCAGTTGCCATGAATGAAGAACCAAGCAAAAGTCAAGGCCAAGATGAGAGACTTCTGGATGATCCTCCTCTTACCCTCACCCTCTGACCTTGTTCCTCAACATAAAGCACTAGGAAGTCATGGTTCTGGAACACAGATCTCCAAGGAGCCATGGCTAAATCCTTACATCAATACTCTCAAAGGTGCTGGCATGGGCTGTATAATTTGTGGGGTCCAGTATAAGGTAAAAATGCAGTGCTTCCTATTTAATTGATTTCAAAACAACAAAAGGTCATTGAGCCAAGGGTAGGGGCAGCGGTAGTCCCAGGATATGAATGCCCAGACCACATACATATTCATGAAACTGTTCTGGTTCCTGGGCATATAGAAGGGTGAGGAAGCTCTTGGCTGGGAGTCCATAGCCCTGTGTTTGGGTATAACCCTGCATGTGCTTACTGTGCAACCCTGGAAAATCCACCTAGATTTTCTGGGTCATCTGGAAACCCACAAGATTAAAGACAGAAGAAATTTTTTAAGTTTCAAATCTAATTTGTTATTCATAAAATAAATCTAAGAATAAAATTTTCTACTCCTGTAAAAGCTTTATTTTCAACCAACATCTATACATTACTTGCTTCCTGCTAGCCACAGTGCCAAGTTTTATTAACGGTGAGTAGGGACAGTCATTTCCTTATAGGACTCACACTTTCCAAAGCCACATACCGAGTGGGGGAACTACATTAACAAGCAGAGGATGTCCACCAATGGTGCCCTTCAGAGGGATTCCCTAAAATGTTATTCTAATCTTGAATGCTACCCTCTGGAATTGCCTGTGAGTCCAGGTTAAACAATCCAGAAGTCTATTATAATTAATCTTATTCTGTTATAGTTGTACAATATACCCTATTGTGTTAGAGTTACTTACTATATAGTACCTAGCGTGATCTCCATTGCTTGACAATTTTAATTCTGAATGACTTTGAGCCATTTAAAATTGAAACCACAGCTAAAGCATAAAATTTGTTTAGTGTTTTACATTTTGTAAAGCATTTCCTTTGTTCATTGGGACAATAGAAATAAGTATTATTTTTATCTCTCTATTTTGCATTAGATTTTATCTCAGTAAAAATAGCCACAGAAACACACAATTAACCCTAAAATAAATTATTTTAAAATGTCAAAAATATTTCAAGAAATGGCCATATCATAGTGATATATCTATAGTATCTTTATGTGATAACTTCAAAGAAGAATCACTTACATCAGGTATGAGTTCTGGTTAACCAAAATACTGACATCATTTTAATCACATGAATACAACAACAATCCACAAGGGATAGGTACACATAAAATACATAGAAACAGCTGTTTTAGAATAGTAGGGTTCTTCGTTAAGTAAAATTTGATGCAGAATTCTTATACTTTATCCAACAGATTGGTTGACAGGATTAAAATAAGACAAGAAAGCCATATCCCTCTGGCCACTCCTGTAACTCTTCTCACTCCCCAGCCTCACTGTTTCCCCATTTCCTTGGTCCCTAGCTTCTTAGGGTCTCTCATAGCACAATTAGGAAAAAATTAGAGAACTCAAACAAGTTGTGGAAAAATGTATTCTAAAATGTTGTATCTGGCTAGAGAATATGGTTCATTGATTTAAGAAAGGGAAAAGGTAGCCAATCAATGCAAAGAAGCAAAGATTACTCAACAGGAAAAATGCAACTAATTAAAATAAGACTAGTCACCTTTTAAAGATTAATCATTTACATTCCTGGATAGATGAAATCTGTTTGAAAATATGCACAAATATTCCCACACTACAGCCAGAGTCACATGAGAGGGAAATTTACAATTGTTCTCAACAAATGTGTGGTTTGCATTAAAAACAGTGGCATGCAGCTCACTGTAACTTGTGTGGAGAAAAGCACTTTCCTCTTTTCCATATAAACCCTCAAAGTTGGAGGGGGTGAGGCAGGTAACCCTTGCAGCCCAGGTCCAACAGGTACTAGTTGTCACTAGTACTTTCTTTGGGTGATGGTTTTTGGGTGCTTTTTTTTTTTTTTTTCTCAGTGGAGTTTGGGTAAAACTGGTTTACTCAGGACCTTGACCACTGCCTCCCAAACAGGAATTTAAGCTCCTGGAGAGGTGCATTCTCTAATTAACTTTTGTGGAAAAAAAAAAAAAAACACATTTCAGAGAGACTGGGAGTGAAATCAAGACCTATGAAACCTAGAGACATAAACTTGCAATTAGAAGTATGATATTAATTTGAAAGAATGTCCTTGTTGAGGTTGGGATGAGGACTCGGGGAGGGATTGTTTATTCCTTGGAACTTGAATCAGGAACAAAAATGTTGGCTTTCTAATTTGCCTGCTAGTAGAAGCCCAATGGCCTTTATAATTTCAGGTGGTAAAATAATGCAAATATGAGTAGCAGCATTTAGTGACTAACTTGTGCTAAGTGCTTACTATGCACTCCCACATTTCTTCTTCTCAAGAGTCTTCCCTTGAGATGGGTACTTAGCCCCATTTTACAACCTGCTAAGTAGGATGAAATGGAGGGAAACTTATAGTCTGTCACATGGACAATAAGTGGTTGGGCTGGGCATCAACTCAGATCTTCTGATTCCTAAATCTATGCTCTTGGTCTTTGTACCATACTGCTTACTACATTGGATGGACAGACTGATATATTGGCTGTTTTGTTGTGGAATGCCAAGAGAAACCTAGTGGGAAAACAATTTCCCCAACTTTTCAAACCTGAGACCCTTTTCCCAGACACAGTGAGGCAGGTGCTCAGGGCTGTGGCAGGCCACAAACCCATCCTGATGCACGTCCTAACTGTGTGTCCTCAGGAGCCCAGGATGAGCATGCAGGAGAAGTGACTGGATCTGGCAACCTAATAAGAACTACAAGTCTTGCTCTCTCCTCTCAGACCCCTAATGCACTTCTCTTCTGGCTATTCCCAGAATATACTGCAGAGCAAATAGCCATGAATTTCCTATGAACATATGGTTTTACCTCTCTTTCTCTTTACCTCTCTTATGGTTTTAAGGGTTTTATATGGTGTTTATAAATGCTAAAGATAAAGCATGGTATCCTTCCCTTCCTTCCTCCAATTTTCAGTCCTCTTACTAGAGGAATGACCCAGACTCCATCCATCAGAGCTCAGTGTGCTACTATAACAATCTGAAAAAAATTCAAACCATCTTGCCAATACCCTCAGAAGTCAAGACTTCCTGCAGGAAGTGGAGAGTGTTTTGCATTCTACTTTTAGGTGAAAAGAAAAACAAAAGGGGCAGGAAAAACAGTTAAATAAAGCATTAATTCCCATTTAAATAATAAACATTAGTAGCAGTTTTTATACTTCAGGTCAAAGTAACCTAATTTTACTTTCCCCTTTTCTCTTCAGGCACAGCCATTACAGATGAATTTTTCTTCACATCAAAAGGGAAGGGACACAATTAGAACCTAAGTAAATATGTCCAAAATGTAGATGTTGGAAAAACACACAGGATAGCTGTTTTGGAATAGTAGGATTCTTCCTTCAGTAAAATCTTATACAGAGTTCCTATACTTTCCTGAACACTTTGGTTGATTTGCATTAAAACAACCACTGTTGTCACATGCATGAGAGGCTCCAGGCAGAGAAGGCAAGATCAAGATCAAGGAGCTTGATCATGAAGAGGTGGGTTGAAAAGTTTCCCTATCCTTCTGGGAAACAGGAGACCAGCTCCCGTGGGAATGAAGCAGGGAAGGCAGAGCCCTATGTATCATAACATCCTCACCACTGGGAAAGCTCTAAGAAGGCATCAGTTGGATAAAATGGGAGAGAAACTGGAAACAAAATCCAATTCAGATAGCCTTATAAAGTTACATTCTGAAGTGCTTGGGGAAATGCCACTTTAAGAAAGTGTTTCTACAAACTCAATACTCAATAAAGAAACCTATCCTCAGTGAAAGCATGTAATGGAACAATCACAAAATTAATTTAAAAATGAGCATGCTTAAGCTCTTGAAGATACAAATGATGGCAAGTCAAAGATATAAACAAGCTTTGTGAAACAAAACTAGGAAGTAATGACATAAGAAGAGGTAGATAGGAAAAAGACCAACTATCAATCTTAGAAAAGAGAAATACAGTTGACATTTAATCAACATGCAGCATGGGTACAGATACCCCGTCTATCCACTGCAAAGCTGGAAAAACCACATGTACCTTGACTGCCCCAAAATTTAACTACTAAAGACCCACCTTTGTCAGGCAGTCTTAATAGCATAACCAATTAACACATCTGGATGTTATATGTGTTAAATACTATATTCTTATAATGAACTAGAGAAAAGGAAATGTCAAGAAAATCATAAAGAGAAAATACATTTATAATATTTGTGCTATGTTGTCATACCATGAGTCTACATTGTTTACAAGAAATCTATACCTACGAGGATCGTAGGGTAAGTGAATTAGTGAGACTTTTTCCTCCATTAACTTGCAACCAGCACCTGGGATATCATATCTCCCCCTATGATTATATAGTCCAATGGGTATATCATGTATAAGTGTGCACACCTGGGTCTAGGAAAGAGGATAAAGGGGTACAGAGAGCACAAGAGAAGAGAGCATGAGAAATGAGAGAGAGAGTCCAGAGAAAGAACATGAAGGTTTCTAAGGGTCTGGGGGATTGACCTACCTTCCACCATACCCTTGGCCCTGCTTGCCCTGTCTGACGTGTCTGTGTAATCAATAAAGAACCTGCACAGATTGATGAGCCTGATGTCTGATGCTTGCCCCTACAATTGGCGAAAAGGGCTGGTGACGTGACACGATCCAACTAATTCAAACCCATTTTGTTCAAGGGTCAATTGTATGATAATTGAAACAGCAGTTTGTACAGTATATATGCACCTGTCACTGAGTCAGACACAGGCAAATTAAACTACCTCACAAGGGAAAAATGACACTTAAACCACCACTACCAGGTCCATCCACCCATGTATCAACAGTGCAAGACCAGGTTAACAGAAACAGGATTTATTAATGAGAGGATAAGGAACCTGGGGTCTCCAGGGTTGCCCAGGCCCCTGGATGCCAGTCCAGGAAACCAAAGATGAAAGAGGCCAACACCAGTCCAGATTCCAACAAGCCGCCCTCTCGTCACGGACAAACGTTACCAAGTCGGCCTGAGCTATTGCCTGTGGGCCAAAAGCCTGCAGCTTTTCTCCTCTTTGATCAGCTGTGGCTGGGGCCCAGCACCCTACCGTGCCTGCTCCTCCCTCCACCTCTCCAGCCTGTGCATGTGTGTCTCATTCCCCCTGCATGCATTCATGCTCTCTCTCATGCCATGCGCTTCTCAAGCCTGCACGCTCCTATCTCGAGGCTTCTCCCCTTCACATGCTTTGCTGAATCTTTGCCCACGGTGGTGTCCCCCTAGTTCAGCTGCATCTCTTACAAAGATGAGGTCATGGCCCCCCAATTCAGCCTTGTCACCCTCTTATGCAGCCTTAATTCAGCATATACTTGACAATCTCTCACATGCAGTTACATGCTCAGAATGTGACCTAAAAATGCTCAATCATAAAAAGAATCTCAAATACATTAGGGGGTCTGGGGTCGGGAGAGGAGGCAGGAGTGGAGGAAAAGGAAGGGGCAAGGAAGTGAAGGCAGGGGCAAGGAGCAAAAGCTGTAGAAAGAGGTGAAGGTGTTGAAAGCAGAGGCCTTGGTCCATGACTTGCATTTTAAACCTCTCTCAAACTTCACTGCCCTATCTACACAAAGAAGGTAATAGTAACCATTGCAGATTTGTGCTGAAGAAGGTGCATATTTTATGTAGAACAGTATGCTGTAGGTTAAATGAGTTGATCAGGCTTTTTCCGCCATAAGCCTCTACTACCAGCACCTGTGGTATTGTGTCCTCCCCATGACTGTGCATATCTGGGCCCAACAGACACACCTGGGCCTAGGAGGGAGAGGATAAAAAGGCAGCATCACCCTGGAGAGGAGAGAACTCCAGGAAGAGAAAGCCAGGGAAAAACATCAAGAGCCCAGGGAGCAGGAGCAGAAAGAGAAGAAAACATGAAGGAGAATGAGAACTTAGAACTCGAGAGAAATTCAAGTGACTGTTTTTTGCTGCCTGCTTTTCTCCTGTTCATTATTTAAGATTCTATGAAAATAATTCTAAGGGTTCTGACCTTCTTTAGCTGCTAGAACTAACGAAGAACTTACCCAGATTGGGATGGTTGCAAAACATTTGCCTAGGTAAAAGTAACTTATCAAGGAAGAAAGGTACATTGACATGTTTTAATAGTATTTCTTTAATTTTATTTATTTATTTAATTTTTACATCGTTATCTATCCCAGGGTTCTCCCAACACCTTATCACCCCTGAACCATAGTCTTAATCTTTTGTGCCCTTCCCTCCCCCAGCTTCCCTCCTCCCCCTCTCATGCTGTTTCAATTCTGCTGAAACTTAATTTAAAATTTTTCTTATCTATTATTTGTTTTCCCTTTATCCCTCATATGAATGAGACCATCTTTTTCATTCTGACTTATTTATGCTAATATGATTCCTTAATAATATTTTTAATAAAAAAATAATCATGGTATCTTATATGTTGCTTTCCTTTGTTATCAGAGCAGTATATTCTCTCTGACATGAAAAAATGCCCATAAGTGGCTTCTACCTATTACCAGAGGCTCTTCTAGGGAACCGCCTATAAACACATTGGCGTCTGACTCTGTACGCCTGGATTGAATCAGAATCAGATGGTCCCACTGTTGTTTCATTTGCTCACTTGACAGGAGAAAAATGTTTCAAAATGACTTAATTCTTTTAGTCTCTAGAGTCTTCCTCTAAGTGTTCCCTCTTAATGCAATAAAAACTTATCTGTGTTAATAAATGTCTCTGCTGCAGTAGCGAAGTTTGTTTGCCCGGCCTGCACCCACCATCCGATCAGCAAGATGTCTGTCTCTTCCCAGTACGGTTCCTGGATGTGAAGCCATGACTGACCTTGGGGAAGGGCTCATGTCTAATAGCTGAGACCCTCTCCTCCCATGAAAATGGAGAGCGAGACTGAATAAAAACAATAGAATTTGATCGTCCAGCTTCAGTAGGACCAGAAATACCTGTGCATGTCTGCCTTGGGCAGCACCCTTGACCTCAAGGAGACTGGCGTCCATGTGAATAGTTCCCATGTACCCCAGAAGGCTTCGGCCTCAGAACCTGTTAAGGCACTTTGAAAATAAGGAAATAAACTGAACCTGTTAAAGTGCTTTGAAAATAAGGAAATAAACTGACAGTCTTTGTTTTCTTTCCTTATCTGCAAATACTTTCCTAAGATATAAAGCATTTTATATTCCAAGGTAATGTAAACATTTTGTCAAATTTACATAGAGACCAATCTCTCTAATAAATAAAATGTTATAGATATGACTAAAACTTTACCCCAAAACTTGCCCCACATCCTCTCCAGAAATAGCTACCATCCTGAAGTTAACATGGATATTTTTCAAAACTATTCCTTCTATAACAGTGAACTACATGTTAATATACTTTAAGATGTACATGTGTAGATTACTACCTTTTTGCAGTTTACTTTTTTCTCTAAGTCCAGTGTTTTTGAAATTGCACTTATTTATTAGTTTTACATTCATTTTTCAATTTATATGGTACCTATAATAAACCAGGCACTATTTTAGGGGGTGACAGGACAAAAAAAAAATGGACAAAGACAAAACATCTATCCTTATCAGACAAACAATAATAATGATTAGTAAATAGAAATATGCGATGTATATGAAATAGACTTCAAATGAAAAAATAATGCCATTGATAAGTACCAAGAAAAACATTTAAGAAAGAAAAGGGAATAGGTATGTGTATGTGGGGGTGGGGATTGAAGTTGGCAATTGAGATAGATCACTGGGTTTCAGGTTAATGAGTACACTAAACACTTTTCTCCTTGGTGAATAACCCAGAAGAGCTGCCTGCAGTGCACCTCGTTGCTCCCCTGGGAATTGCTGAGTCAGAGTGTATTCACATCCTCAAGCACACATGCACTCCACTTCCCCTCTGGATTGCACCAATAATATACTCCCACCAGCAGGGTGTCAGTATCCTTCCCCTCTCCTTACCTTTTCTTAGCAGACTTACAATTTTCCCTTTCTAAAGGGACTAACTGATAAAGTGTAGTATTCATTACACAGATTCTTAACATGTTTGAAATTTCCATACTGGCCACAAGGTTTCCTTCCTGAAATTGTCCACTAACATCCTTTGCTCATTTTCCTATGTGAGTTATTTATCTTATTTTATTCACTTATATGATTCCTTTATACAATGTGGGTTAACACTTTGACACTAGGAACAACAGACTTATTCTTCCTTCGTTACTGTACATTTGCTTTGGTGATAGTTTTTTGTGATACAGGTTAATGATAAACTAATCAAATTATTGAAAATATCTTTTGTCATTAGTTTTTTTTTATTTTTACTGTTTACTGAAGCATCATTATTTCACAACACTGTGTATGATTTAGGGGCTCAGGTTACGATTCTTCAGTTCTTGTTTACCAGACCACCATTACTATCCACCACCAAACACCAATAATCCTACACCATAGTCCATCAGGCCTCCTATTCACTTTGTGTCCCCTTCCTTCTAGTAATCATATTTCTAGGGTTTGTTTTGATTTAGTTTTCTATGTTCCTTTATTTTTTTTTTCTCTAGGTTCCACATATTGGTGAAATCATCCTTGTCTTTCTCCTTCTGACTTACTCTGGCATAATCCCCTCCAGTTCCACCAAAGTTGTAGCAATGGCAAGATAGCATCTTTGTTTAATAGCTGGACCACACCCCAGTATGTAAAATGTCACACCTTCTTAATCCACTTCTCTGTCATTGGGTACTTTGGTTTTTACCACACATTGTAAATAGTGCTGCAATGAATATAGGAGTGCCTTTATTTCTCAAAATTCATGTTTTCATATTTTTCAGATAGATAGCTGAACAGAATTGCTGGACAATAAGGTAGATCTATATTTAATGTTTTCAGAAACCTCCATGTATTTAGCATAAGGGCAGTTCTTCATGCAAATCTATAAGGGCAGTTCTTCATGCAAATAAGGGCAGTTCTTCATGCAAATCTTACAGTTCTTCATGCAAATCTATCATTTGTAAATAAGCAAGATAAAAACTTATTTTTTTCTTTTACTCTGTAGAATGCTAATTGTCACAGCACTTCTTGTTGAATAGGCCTTGTCTTCTCTATTCATTTTTAAGCAAATTTCTGTCAAATGGCAACTTGCTAAATATGAAATCTGTTTCTGAATTAATAATCTGTTCCACTGATCTATTACCTATCCTCCACTAGTTCTTTTGCCTTCATCATCATAACCCTATAATAAGCCCAGGTATTTTAATTTTAAAATAATATAGGAAAATTTCCCAAACCTGGAGAAAGAGCTAAATACACAAGTCTGTGAAGCTAAAAGAACACATAAGAATCTAAGTATAATGTAACCTTCACCAAGACACATAGCTGTGAAACTTTGAAGCATTCAGCACAAAAAAAGAATATTGAAGGCTGATAAAGGGGGAGGAAGCTTGTAAATTGCACCATCATACTTTCAACAGATTTCTCAGCAGAAACTCTGAAGGCAGGAAGAGAATGGAGTGACATATTTAAAATATTTAAAAACTGCCAGTTAAGAATCCTATGTCCTGCAAGAGTTTCCTTCATATATTTGGTAGAAATAAAACCTTCCCTAACAAACAGAAACTAAAGGATTTGACAACTCTAGACTTCTCCTATAGTAAATGTCAAAAGAAGCTCTCCAATCTAATTTAGAGAAGGAAATCAATAAAAATATAACAAGAGAATAGAACCAAGGAACCCAAGACAAAGTTGCAGTAACAATTTTGCAGATACAATGCAGTAGCATATATCAATAATCATCCTTAATGTAAATAGATTAAACTCATGGATTAAAAGCCACAGAGTGACTGGTTATATCAGAAAACACAACTCAAGTTTCTTTTATCTCCAGGGGATACATCTAGCTCCAAAGATAAACATAGGCTCAAAATAAAAGGTCAGAAAGCAATCCAACAAGCAAATGGACAAAAGAAAAAAGGCAGTCATATCAGATCAAGGAGTAGACTTTCTGAAAAAAAAATATATGAGACAGATAGACATCATTGTCTATTTAGGAGTAATATATCAGGATTACATAACACTCATCAATATGTATGCATCAAATGAAGTTCCATCAAAATATAAGGCAACTATTATCAAATCTGAAAATAGACATTGGCAGTAACATATTAGTGGCAGAAACTTCAGAGTCCTACTTTCAGCAATGAACAGATCAAGCAGACAGAAAATGAAGCAGGAAAAATTATCCTTAAATAGTTAGACCACCTGGTTTTACTCACTGGTGCCAACATCAAATGTGGTGATGATGGTACCAAATATGTTGTAGGGTCCACTGGCCAGAACATCACCCCCACTTCTATTGACACCAACAAAGCTGTGGACAAGATCATCCCTGAACTGACTGGGAAGCTGACAGGCATGGCCTTCCATAGCCCCACCTCCAATGTGTCAGATATAAATCTAACCTGCAAGCTGGGGGAAGCTGCCAAATATGATGACATCAAGAAAGTGATGAGTCAGATTCACAGGTCTCCTTAAGAATAGCTGGGGCAAGCCGGGCACGGTGGCTCGTGCTTGTAAACTTCAGCCTATGAAGCAGCCGGGGTTAGGGATCACGGTTCGAGTCCTGCCTGGGGCCCGTAGCAAGACCTAGTTCCAAAAAAATACAGCTGGGCGTGGTGGCACGCACCTGTAATCCCAGCTACCTGGGAAGCTGAGGCTGGGGATTGCTTGAGTCTGTGGTACCCCGGGTAACGAGAGCCTGAGGTTCCACTGGCAAAAATAGCGAGACCTAGTCTTTAAAAAAAAAAAAAAATAGCTGGGGCTACACTGGGGACCAGGTTGTGTCCTGCAATTTCAACAGTGTCATGCACTCCTCTACCTCGATGCTGTGGCTGACATTGCCCTCAGCAATCACTTTGTCAAGTTCATTTCCTGGCATTGCAGTGAATTTGGCTATAGCAAGATGGTGGTGGACTTTTGTTCCACATAGCTTCTAAGGAGAGAGTCCCTGACCACCAACCCCACCAGAGCACGAGAGGAAGGGAGGCATTCTCAGAGGCTGGAGAGTCCTTTCCCAGTCCATCCACTCTGAGAATCTCCCCGGTCACAGTTTCATCTAAGACCCGGTGGAGAAGGGGAGAAGTTTACCTTATCAAGTATCATCAATAAGGTACACATTATCCAGCAAAAAAAAAAAAAAAAAAAAAAAAAAGGTGGGGGGAGAGATGCTAAAATAGGAAGATTATCCTGGATATTCTAGGTGGATCTGATCTAATTACAGAGTCTTCAAAAGTGGAAAATCTTTCTCTGATGTGTTCAGAGAGAGAGATGTGATGATAGGAGAAACTTAGATGTGATAAAACAAATATGTGACCCACCAGTAATAGCTCTGAAGATGAAGGGAGGAGATCAGAAGCCATGCTGGAATGCCCATTCATGGATAGCCAGCAAGAAATTGAACTGCAAATGAGAAAAGAAACGGATCTTTCCCTAGTCCTTCCAGAAATGAATGCAACCCTGCCAACATCTCAATTACTAGTCCAGCAAGAGTTCTGACCCAATAAATTTATGCTATTTAAACCACTAAATTTATACTAATTTGTTGTGAGAGTAGACCAATTATTGGTGAGGATGCTGAACAACTAGAACTCTCACCACAGGTAGAAATTCAGAATATACAACCATTTTGGAAAATAGTTTTATAGTTTATTTTAAATTAAACATACACTTATCTCATGCCACCCAGCAAAATCATTCCTTAGATGTAAACCCATTAGAAAAAATATATATATTCACACAGATTTTTGTAATGCTAACAGTAGTTAAAAACTGGAAAAATCCAAATGTTCATCTACTGATAAATACATAGAGATAAATACATACCTCTCTCACCATGAAAAAGGAATTAAGCTGTGGTGACCACACCTGAGGGGAGAACTCCTTTACTGTGAAAAAAAATTGACAAGGATGTATAACAATGGCACTTCATTAAAGAATAATGTGTCTATAATTTTTTTAAAAAGAAATGGACCACTGGTACATATAATGACACAAATGAATTTTAAAATGCATCATGCTAAAAAAAGACATAGATGAGGAGAAAAAGATATGAGCTGTATGATTTAATGAACATGGAAATCTAGAAAAAGTCCTTCTACAGTTACTGTGAGTAGAGCAGAGTTTCCATGGTAGATAGAAGGATGATTGAAAAAAGGTGTAATGTAAACTTTCGCGGTAATGGTCTTTTTTAAAAATTTTAGTTTGTATCAATGTAAATTTACAGTTTACACACCATACACTTTTGAGTTTTATCTGACTGTTTACTTTAAATTGGTTGATTTGTTGTACATAGTTTATACCTCAGTAGAACTGATTTAAAAGAAAGGCCTTAAGTGAATGAAAAATAACCCAATAATTTATTTTTTTTTATTTATATATAAATTTCACATCTTTGCAATCCCAGGGATTTGCCCCCCCCTTCCCCCCTCCCCCTTTCCCTTCTGTCCATTGTTGTGTGCTTCAGTTTGGTGCTCAGCCTGTTTTGTCTTTTCCTCATGACTTTTATTTATTTATTTATTTATTTATTTATTTATTTATTTATTTATTTATTTATTTATTTATTTT